>VYZX01000055.1:2891-42164 GCA_013401335.1 Brachypteracias leptosomus
TTCTTTTTTGAAAGGAAACAAAGAGGATGAAACATTTTCCCTTATGAACATACCATTTCAATTTTGAGAATGCTCTTCAAAACTAATTTGTTTTGCAGTTTTGAGCAAGAATGTTCTTGAAATCCAGAAAAGTTCCATAGTATGACAAAAACATACATCATTCATTCGTATTAGCAGATGTCAAGGTTCAGAGACAGGTCAAGATTTCTCAGTAGCATAGGCATCATGTATGTTTTGCCATGTCAACGATTTTGCTGCCATCTCCATAGCAAAAAATCCTTGGAGAACAAGGAATTGCAGATCTCTAAGATTACTGGTTAGAACAGAGAAATTTTGCTGTTGCTACTCATAAATTCAGGTAAAGGGAAAAGTGGGAAGAATATGCATTATCTGCCAAGGAACTTGAACAAATGGTCTTGGTGAATTAACAAGAACTGCATTTGGAAAAAGGAGAAGTGTGAATAATCTGTTCACAACACCTACTGAACAGTAGCATTTTCCCACTTGATTTATTAATACTATTTTTCAGGATGTCACTTGATTGCTGAGTATCTGCTGCTGTGATGTCTCTTGGACACACACTTTGTACCATACACTTCAGGCTCTAAGCACACTGTTGTTAGGAGCATTACCTTTGCTCTAGAGTTAATCAGCACAGTTCCAAATAAGAAAGGCTCTACAAATAAAACTGAAGAAGTGTCTAAATTAAGCTGTTACCACCTTACTAATTACATTGCAATAATGGACAGATACTTGAGGAACTCCCATTGATAGAAAGAAATGTATCATGGCAATATGTCTGAGTTCCCTTTTTTTTTTCTTTTATGTGTATGTGTCATGTTATGTGTTGAATTTTCTTAATGAAATATTGAATGTGGAATAGACGGGCTATATCTTCTCTGACTGTAGTCTACAGAAGGATGACTTTAAAATCAAATGTCTAATAGACTACTTAAGATACTCTGATATTTTACTGTCAAAATTACAGTGAAAAGAGGAGGAAACAAAGCACCATCAATCTTTATTGTAAGAAAATCACATGAAAAAGATGAAAATTAACTGTGTTTTGAAGAATATCATGTCAGAGTGCTCTCTGAATGCATAATCTATGAGATATGCAGCTGTTTTCATTTAGCATAAAATAAGGCAGAAACAGCTTTGTGAAGAGAAAAGAAAGGGCCTTATATTCTATAGCCTCAGTTCTTCAGCAAGATTAGTAAATCTTTAAACTGGGAAGGTAATCCATTGTCTACTGCCTTTAGTGAAATTAGTTACCAGGGTTAGTGTTCAGCTATTTTTCTACTGAAAAATATTCTGTCTCATGCTGAATCATGAAAAAATCACTATTTGTAGCAGATGCAGAACTGTTTGTAACTGCTTCTAAAAGTCTAAGTTTATGGAATCTATTTAACATAGTTCTCTTGACTTATTTACCTTATGAAACAGAAACACTAATGTACATTACCGAGATGCAGATTAAGACATAGCAAGGGATAAAGTAGTAATTAGGCAAGAAAATTGAGCAAAAGAGTTGTTTTGTTAATAGAGACTGTTCTGGTTTGGATGCTATTTGTGAATCTGCAACTTGCCTGATATGTGATCTTGAGGACACACAGAACATTTAAGGATAAACATATTGATCCTCAGATGTCTCCAACTCCAAAGTATGGATAACATCACAAAGATGTTATCTTTGACTTGAGAGACCTGGTGCTAGAGATCCCTCTGATAAGTCTATTGCAGAAGTATCACTGCATACTTGTCATTTCTGACATTCATGATGCTGCTGGCTGCACTTGGAAACAAGACACGAGCCAGCGTAGGCCTTGGTCTGACCAACATTGACCTTCATACATACTAATGCTTCTATACTTGTGAAGATTACAGAATTAAGTCTCTGAGAGCAACACAAGATATGCACACACCATAGGAAATATTCAGATATTCAAGCACCTGTTTTACCACCCAGTTCGTCTTCAAAAGTTATTTTTTCTTTCATTGTGGTAGTTTCCTTGTTTTGGCAATCTATTATCTTAGAAGATTAAAACAAAACGAAACTGATCTTGTTCTCAAATACGTGATTTTAAAGTAGTGCTGCCTCCAACATGATTCCACCATCTATCCCTCAATATTCCTAGAAATATTTTAGGAATTTTTTTTTTGTTAATTCATTGCCATGTATTCTTAGCCATTTGAATGAAAAACGTTAACACAAATGAGGAACATAACAAATTGAAGATTTATTAAAAGCTATGTGAGAAAATTCAAAATTTACCTCTTTCTTTGATTGAGATCTCTGACTAAAAAGTGAGTCCACATCTGTATTTCTCAATAAATGGAAGCAATAGTAGATCATAGAATCATTTAGGTTGGAAAGGACTTTTAGAATCATCAAGTCCAATCTTTATCCAACATCTCTCTGATCCCTAGACCATGTCTCAAAGTGCCACATCTACTTGGTTTTTGAACACCTCCAGGGATGGTGACTCCACCACCAGCCTGGGCAGCCTGTTCCAGTGCCTGACCACTCTTTCAGTAAAGAACTTCTTCCTAATATCCAATCTAAACCTCCCCTGGTGCAACTTGAGGCCATTACCTCTTGTCCTGTCATTAGTTACTTGGGAGAAGAGACCAACACCAGCCTCACTACAATCTCCTTTTAGGTAGCTGTAGAGAGCAATGAGGTCTCCTCTCAGCCTCCTCTTCTCCAAGCTAAACAATCACAGTTCTGTCAGGCGCTCCTCATATGACATATTCTCTAGACCTCACACCAGCTTTGTTGACCTTCTCTGCACTCGCTCAAGCACCTCAATGAGGGGGGGGGGCTCATTGACCTCTGTGGTGCCCAAAACTAGACACAGTACTCAAGGTGCAGTCTCATGAGTGACAAGTACAGGGGCACGATCACCTTCCTGCTCCTGCTGGTCACACCATCTCTGATAGAGGCCAGGATGCTGGTGGCCTTCTTGCATCAATTCAAAGGCAAGCTTCACTCTGGAGCACAGAAAAATTTGGTCATCAAGTTCCCCTCAGCCCATTTCAGTTTTCCAAGCATATCACAGCAGGCTTTATGGCTTTACATGCACATTTTGCTCCAGTCTCCCCAGCACAGTGCAATAGGTATGCTCATCTGTCCTAATTCATCTCCGGAAAGCTGCATCCAAACACAGGGAGAGTCGCAGTGCTGGAATAACCAGTAATAGGTATGACACATTGAACAAAACCATTGCAGTCATTCACATGCAAGGGTATAGCTTGCAAATGTTGCTTCTAAAGTATGGCTTAGCATAACTCTGGCAAAAATCAGCTTCTGACTACCTCATCCTGAACTGAGTTTAAGCCTGCTCTGCATAGGCTAAGTGGATTAAAAAGACTTTGAGGATCAAATGATAACTGCACTGTGTCACTGGAGAGGCAAAGGAGGGAATCTAAACAGAAAGCAGAAGTGATACAGACAGATGGAATTAGAGTGGCTTGTGCTGATGATGCAATCACAAAGCCAAGCAGAGTTCTGGCACATGATAAATGGGTATCGTGTGGGTGTAGAAAATAAAAAGAACAAATCCCAGAAATAAATATGAGGAGTTCACAAATTTGTAACTCTTCAGAATCCTGCAAAACGACCTTAATTGACAGTTGAGACTCCATAAGGATTTTAAAACGTTCTTAAAATTCTTAAGAAAATTTAGAATCTCTGAAGATTTTATTTTTTAAAATCATGCATTAGAAAGTGTCAGTGGAAACCTTAATGTTGAACAGGTATAGTATGCAAGAGCTTAATCTAAATTGTTTGGGGTTTATTTTTCCGTTTATGCAGTAATCACTTCAATGTAATTAAGCAACCTCTGGTCTTTGTGACTAATACTCCATGTGTTGCCATGTCAGTGAAACAAATATTGCTGCACCAGATATAACCAGGCATCCCCACCCTCAGAATAAACAAAAACATCAACCAATATCACTTTTCTGAAAGTCTGACTGAAATTCAGGTGATATGTGAGCTTCTGAAATGTAGTTTCTCTTTAAGTAAATATTTTACACCTGTCAAAAGTACTACACTCTGTTATTTAGATCCAGAAACTGGACTATGATTTCTATTTCTAGACTTTATGAATGTTAAAATCTCCTTTCACCCTCTGCAAACCAGTATCTTACAGGAATGACTAGCCACTATCAGGGCACTATTCAGATAAAACCCTGGGATGAGGACAGTGGCTGAAATCTTTTTTTATGGAGTAACACTAGGATAAAGTGATGTAATTTGATGTTTGTGCCTATCAGTACTCTTAAAAAAATATTTGCTGTGCATAACAGTGGCATACACATTAACTCACAAACTCATAGCTTGGCGTTTACACAGAGAAACTTAAAATTACTTTTAGTTACATAATGATTATGTATTACACAACTACATATTGATCTCACACAATTATACAGTGCTCTTGGATGATTTCTGATAAGGACTTTAGTAGAAGTTTTCTCATCAATCAACTCAGAAGTTACAATAATGCCTGTGTTAAGGGAAGAGAAGAGTACTGTTTGCCTATTATAGACTGCAAAAGTTCTTTACTTAGTACTACTTGAATCGATGGAATAAAATCAATAATTTTTTTAAAGCCAAAACCAATTTACACAGAAGTTCATCATCATGCCCATATTAATTGATACAAATTAAATTATATTGAGAAATTGATGGAGTAAGGACACTGTCAAAAAGTGTGAGTGGATATGTACATCTAAACAGACATGTGTACAGACTATGTATGTGTATATATATTATATAAAAAGTGTATGTATGTTTACATGTCTGCATCTTCAACAGAATATTACCTCTATTTATACATAGAAATTCACCCAAATCAGAGAGGATGGATTTTGTCTTTTTCTTTCATACTCTGAGTAATTTTAGAAGATTATATCACATCTGTTCTAATTCTGAAATACTGCTCCTGAAAGCTGACAACATCAGCAAGTACTATCAGCAGATGAAAGGCTTTGTTTCTCAAATAGCAATTAAATTTAAAAAAAAGAAAATATTTCATCTGTTCACTAGGAGTTATCAACAAGCTTAATGCAAAACAACCTACTTTCTTGGCAAGTCTCAGGGGTGGGGGAAGGAAAACACACCAATAACCTCCATGTTTTGAACACTATTTTGAGCAGCAGCTATGAGATTACCTTGCTAAGTCTTAGTATACACTATGGATTTTCAAAGGTTTAGCAGCACTTTCATCCGGCTCAGATATGTAGGGAAAAAGCACGTTGTGTTCCACTTCTCCTGACCTGTCAGGTAACCACTTGGAGATAGTTGTTGTTTGGTATTCAATGTTCACCTTCCAGGGTATGCTTCCAGTGGAACATTTTGCCTTAGGTAACAATTTTTGTTATGTCAGTAATTTCTAGCAAAATATGACTAATAGTTCCTCCATTGTTATTAAGGATGGGGTCTATTATATGCTTTTAAATATTCCTTAAATTCAATAGTAGCCAGTTAGAGTTGGCCAAAAATTAAAAATTCCACTTCAGTTTGAGTTTGAATCTGGGCTCATCAATCTCATTTGGAAAGTAAAAACTCTGAAAGCTTCATCTTGAAGAAAGTGGATGAAACTGTGGTATGAAAACCACTGATGTTAATGCTGATGTCAAATATGATAATGTCATTTCAAGTGTGTCAGACTGCAAGACAGTTTTCCATGCATTTAATAGCAAGTGTCAAAGTGAAAAAAAGAATCCTGATTACTTCAACATTTGTTCTACAGGAAAGGACAGAGATAGGAAAAAGACTTTACCAACTTTGATCAGCACATTTTGACAAAACTAGAGGGAATCAAATGAAACAGCAAGATTTTCATCACATTTGTGTGGAAAAAAGTATGGAAAAAATGAAGCTGATGATTTAGACTTTCTTATAGCTTATACACAAGTACATTTTTAGTTCAAAAGTTTAAATAAAAATTATTTCGCCAGCTTTGTAAGCTTCACTTACAGGTTTTACATCATTGTTTCAAGTAGCAAACATGACCTCATATGAGTGTGAGAAAGCTCCAATGTGGATACTGTGACTACCACCTAACCTCTTCCAACACGGTTGTGTTTGTCAAAATAAAAAGTGTTCCCTCTGTAGTGGGGAGGAAAGTTCAGGATCATCTTGAAACTTTAAACATTCCCACCAGGAATGGAGAACTCTAACAAACATCACCACATTTTGGTAGATGTGCAGAGGTTACTGCCTTGGCTTCAGTTTCTAAATGCAGAGGAAGATGTCTATTCAATACAGCCTTGCACCAGAAGTAAATGAGGCTCTGCCCTGCCTCTCCATTTACAGCATGACTGAACCCAGCATGGTAACAAAGAATCTGTTAAGATGATGATAGGTAACGGAATATATTAATAAGTCATGTCTATAAATGTGTTAATAGTTAATCTCTTAGTGTTCCTTAGATGACATTTCATTACTGATGCACCTTTCCATCTGGAAGGTTACTGAGCAAGGAATGGTGGATTGCTGTTACAGTGGGTACCTTCCATGCTAGGTAAACAGGCACTGCATTCTTAATATTGTAAAAACTGGAAAAACTGTTATGCTCCATAAAGAAGGAGGCAAGTCTTACTGTAAAATGTTTAAACTGTTTATAAAAAAATGTCTTTACTGTTTGTAAAAATGACTAGCCAAAGCTGCTAGCAACTTTGATCACCATTTAAAAATACATATAAACAGATTCATTAATGTGCCCAGAAGAAAATTTATAACCTGAGACTAACATAAGCATGACAGAAAATGATTTCACAAACAGTGTCCAAACACCCACATCACTACTGCCAACTCAGCCCCTGAGATAAAAGAAAAAGTGGGAGATGAGTTAAAATGAAAAGAACTGGCCCAGCTGTTCTGGCTGTTCGATTCTTAATACCCATAAGTACATGTGAATTGTGTCAATGTATTATTGGGTATGAAAGTACTTTAAAAAAAAATTTCTTTTTTTAAATAAGCTTGTACATCAGGTCTTGTCATAAGGCAGCCCATAGTTGCTTTCTGAACAAGTATGTTCTTTTCCTAGATAAATTAACAGGATTCTTGCCACTGGTATCAGAACAGGGAGATCTAGATCAATATGCTGAAAACTGGTATTACAGAAGAACTCATACAAAATTCTAGGCTTTGTATAATGTATTACAGCCATGTGAAAAGCTATTCAAAAAAAATCAAATACAATCTAAAATGTAGCTATTAAAAAGCAACTGTAAAAGTGGGTTAAACTGCAGCAAATATTTTCATGATTCTGCTATTCCACAACTTCAAATATTTAATTAAACTGCTTATACAGAATATTAAATTTGTACATTTACTAAGTCTTGGAACCATTTAAGTAGACATTAACTTTGCATTAAGCCAATGCATTCAGTAAAAACATCAGTGGCACAGAAGAGATAATTTTCCTCTTTAGCTTTGCCAGGACTTTTTATTTGAACAGAGAGGAAAAGAGATATTCATAAACATGAATATCTGCCTGAGATTCATATCTTAGTTTTGTGGCTCTCACCAAAGCAAACAAGCAAAACTCAAAGCTAAATGAATCATGCTTTTATGTACTGTATGTAAGTATTAATATGTATGTAGATTTTTTTTTTGGTCATCTAAAATAAAAGGCAATGAATTCCTTACATTCCTGATCAGATAATTAATGCTACACTTATCTGCAAGTCCAAGTACTACACTAGGTTAGCCTACCATGTTCCACCTGTTAATTGAGTTTAATCAATTTGGTAACATGTATTTAACCACCTTTAATTCTTTTTGAAACTACTACCATGCATTCATTCCTGCTTTTTAAAATGAAGTTATAGAATAAAAAAAAAAATCGACATTAGTTGGGAAGCTCTATCCTAGACCAATACTCATTCAGTCATTAATTTAATGAGATCATACCTTTGTAAATTTACTGGTGGGCTACCTGAATCCATTAAAAAACTTGCAACCAGCAATAGATCCAATAGAGCTCTTGTCAACAAATATCAAATGATTGCAAATCCTCTATGTCAGTATTTCACTTCACTAAATCTCAGTATATTCTCCTCTGCAAAGATCTTAACAGACATGGCCACAGTTTTTCAGGCATCAGTTTTGGAGCCATCCATGACAGGAGGCTAGCAGAGGTGATAGGCACAGAGAACACAACACTCGTTGTGTTGGCATGCAATCTCTTGTCTATTGTTAGTGGTTTTCAGCTGCTTTGTAAAACACGGGCTTACTGGTCTGTCCTCCCAGAATGTTAAAAACAAACCACAAAACAAAAACCAAACCCAAACGCCCAACGCCGAAACAAAGCAAAATGAGCAAAACCCCCGAAGCCAACAAGAGAGAAGAAAGAAGAACCTGCCTCATTCTGAGCTTTCCCCTCCTCTAAAGGCAGGCAGAGAAGCAGTACACTTTGTCCTTATGGTTCTATGCTCTTCAGCTTTTACGCCACTGCTAATGGTGTGTGAACATACGTGCAGGATAACATATAGGACCCAGATACATTATCTAATTGAAAAGAATATCACTAGTGGACACACTTGTCTTTTATAGAGAAACTGATGTTGAAGAGATTAATATACTGAACATCTGTGGGAGATCCAATCTACTCATCTTGTTGTTCAAAAAGGAGATTTATTCATGATTTATGATTTCTTTTTTAAACAAGCCTTATAAATATGCATAATAATGCAAAGAAGATTTCAAAGTCTTTTTAGCAGCAAAAGTACAATTAGAAATAGATTTATCATTCAGGGATTCAAATTAACTTTTAGAAAACTTTTTTTTCAAATTTCAGAGCTTTCATAGCTGTGCAAAGAACAATTATGCCTCAAAACAGATTCCCAGGACCAGCAAAAAGCTCTCAATAGATGGATAAATTAAATGTTTGAAATATTTTTGAAACATTTTAGAAAAAGAAAACATATACTCCTTTCAGCATGTAGTAAGAATGGAAAAACCTGAAAACCACCAAACAAAAACCTAAGAATTTCAAGATGCAAAGAACTCTGCGCTACTGTAGGTCTAAGCTATGTTAAGTTTTGTTCTCCAGAACAAGCTAAATTATTTTGCTGAAACAGAGGACACCACATGTTCCTATCATGGTTTGTTGATCCTATCCAAAGGAGGTATTAGCACTTAGTAGTATATTATAGTTTGTTTTAATAGAGATACAAGGAAAAATAAAATTTGCTGACTTTATAAAAAGCCTTTAATATTAGTCAGCCAAAAAGGGTACTGAGACCAGTACTATTCAGTATATTCATCAACAACTCAGATGAGCGATTAGAGTGCACTGTCAGCAAGTTTGCTGATGACATAAAGCTGGGAGGAGTGGCTGACACACTAGAAGGCTGTGCTGCCATCCAGCGAGACCTGGACAGGCTGGAGAGTTGGACGGGGAGAAATTTAATGAAATATAACAGGGGCAAGTGTAGAGTCTTGCATCTGGTCAAGAACAACCCCAGGTACCAGTATAAGTTGGGGACTGAGCTGTTGGAGAGCAGTGTAGGAGAGAGGGACCTGGGGGTTCTAGTGGACAGCAGGATGTCCATGAGCCAGCAATGTGCCCTTGTGGCCAAGAAGGCCAATGGCATCCTGGGGTGTATTAGAAGGGGTGTGGTTACTAGGTCAAGAGAGGTTCACCTCCCCCTGTTCTGCCCCCTGTGTCCAGTTCTGGGCCCCNAAAAAATTGAAAAAGAAAACCCATCAAACAAAAAAAACCAAACCAGCCAAAACCAGGCTACCTAACAGCCACAGAGAACAACTGCCTATCCTGCCCATCCAAACTAGATGTGAAAATCTGCTATAATGAGAGTACAGAAGAGAATGTGGAAACACCAGCAAGATGCTTAAGAAAAAGAATGGAAATCATGATATTGTTCCACTATATATGAACACATACGAGATTATTCACCCTATAAATATATGAGCTCATGCTTGTAAATTGTTAGCCATCTATTTGTATGAGGCAGGAAAGAAAGGGGAAACCCATGGTATGATTTGGGTAACCATGTTATGGCTGGCAAATCATGAATAGCAAACGCTTCAAGCAAAAAACAGTGATTAGTTGCTGAGCAATTCAGAATTTGAAATATGTTCTATGGTGCAGCAGAACACAAGCTGAATATGAAATAGGAGAAAATAGTGAACTTGGGTACAGGAACAGATTAGACCCATGCAAATCTGTAAAGTCAATCTTTCTATACCTGTCCTTAGCAAGGCTTCGATACAAACATCTTGTTGAATTTCAAGTGCTACTTTCTAGGCAAGATTTGGATGAGGGATGGAAGAGCAGGAAGTTGTCAAGGTTGCTAACCCCATGATCCGTGAGAAACAGTTGCACAAACATTGCCTATGAAATCAAGGAAAGACAAGACTAGATGCAAGGATAAGTTTTATCCTCCACAAAATATTGCCACAAAGAAAAGGGAAACTAAACATTCTGCAAAGCAATTGCAGATAGCTTCTATTATAAATGGAGAAGAGACAGTTGTATATGCCAGCAAGAAAAGCTTATGTTAGGTTTAAGCAGAATGTTTTAACTGTAGTTAAATACAGAAAGAGGTTAACTAGGAGCTTTCTTAAGACCAGCTTGGTTTAGACTTAGCTTATCCCACTCTGGTGTAAGCAGGTGAACTAGCCAGCTTTGACAATTGTCTTCTGAATCTATTTCGTGATTTGCATGCAAAACTTGTTAATCTATTCACAGAAATTTGCAATCAATTTTATTTAAGTCAGATAGAAAAATGACTTCAACTACATCACTCTGACCACTTGGTGGGGATAATTATTACTATATGTAATTGTTCTCCAGATATTAGTACCAGACTGCTCTAAACATGCCTAGCTGTTGGTGACTGCATATCAGGCAGAGGAATATACAAGCTGCAATACGAGCACTCCCTCAAAATCAGATGTACAAACACTGCAGGTCTGACAACAGTCTGATAGATTCTGATAGGGAATCAAGGCAGAGTTTTGACTGTAGCCAGATCCTATATACCACTTGGCTTGAAAAAAACCCTTGTTTTCTTGTTAGTTAAGCATATGATTACATTAATATTTCTTGTATTTTTGTGTGAGCCTGGGGACTTTTTTTGCTGCCTCTGAAAAGCAGGCTACAGGTTTTAGATGTAAGGGGTACTGACATAAATTCACCATCACATGCAAACATTTTTAATTCTCTTTTAAAATAAGAGAACATCATTAAGAAAAAATGGCCTTCTACTCAATAATATAATCTCAGCAACTCCCCTCCAGAAATATGTGGAGTTTTAGGGAGTAGCTTACTATAAAATAGATTTAAACTCTGGGTTTTAAGTTATCATGATTATCCCTTTTGTATTTCACAGTCCAAAAGCCAGAGGTTCTCAGAAGCATCTTGTATAAAATACTTTTATAGATAATATTTAAAGCATGAACACTAGGGAAAGAGAGTTACAGCTTATTTGTAAAACTGAGTCCAAATCTCAGACTATTTTGATTCTACTCTAATGTGACTGATTAGATTGCTTATTCACACCAACAAATAAAATCAGAGGAAGGTATCACCAGAATAATCAGACAAGCAGAAATATAAGGTAGTCAAGCCCCAGAGTATTACACTTCAGCTCTAATTATGCGCTAAAATATTTCCTAAGCAGATTCTCCGTTAACGTGGTATTCCATGCAAACTTTAAACTCATCTACCTGTCAATAATTAACACCTACTGCCAAGATGTATGCTCTATTGCCTGAAATACTGTTTGCTTCTAGGCCTAATGTTTATCAGTATGCTATTTTTGACAGTTACTGAAATCTCATTAAAGGCATTTGAAAAGAAATGCTCTAATCATCTGCAAGTTGCTATTTTAAGACAGTAAATACTTAGTACTATCTTATGTTTATCAGCATTACAAGATACGTACTTCGGTTTTGACAGTTACCAAAAGCATTTTGATCCAGATTCTCGAAGATGTTAAGGTCTATTTTCTCCAGTGAGAACAAGCATCCATTGGATGTCTACTCTTTTTTGCAAAATAGAATCATTTGATTGATGTTCTTAAGCAACTGGATTGTTTTATGCAAATATGAAAGATTAATGGTTATTTTAAGGAGAACTGTTATTTTTTTTTTTTTTTTAATATTTATGCAGTATAAGTGCCCAACTTAATAAATCATTATTTCTACATGCTGACTATCTATGAGACTTGGGAAAACATATGGGTTCTGGTAGGAAGAGTTTTAGGGGGAGGTTCTGTGAGTCTTAAAAATAATTTTACATCGCTGAAATGCTGCTTCAAAATTTTGTTTTAAGAACAAGCCTACTGTAAAAAAATTATATTCAAATAGCATAAATTCTGCAAAGTTTAGTATCAGCACTTTAACTCAACCTTGTAGAGGGAAGAAACTAAAGCAAGCCAAAACCACAGTATCTAGGAGAGGAAAAGGAAAGGAAAGAGGTGTTGGGGCAAAAGATGACTAAAGAGCCTTTTAAATTGTAGTTGAGTTTTATATATTTTGCCTTTAAAAAAAATTGTAAGATAAATTAAGGTTTCTGTTTTATAACTTTAATGACTATCGGAATAAGACTATTTCTTCAAATTAGAAGAAGTATTTCAATATTTTCAGTTATTTATATATGCACTTTTGCTTGAGAAAGATACACACATGGGTAAGAGGAAAGTCAATCCATTTGGCTTAGAAAGAACCATATCCTATAATCCTTAAGAATCAGGTAGCACTAACTCTCCCCTTTGACTTACCAATGGCTGCCCTCAATAAAAAACTCCAATGTAGTATGGAGGTTTCAAAATAAAGGGAAAGAAGAAGAAACGGTATTTTCTTAGTTAACAAATAAGCTCTTTTAAGGATTTAAGTCCCCTAAAGTCACAATGGCTAAAAGTTTGGAAAAGTATTTTGTTGGAAATTGTCCTTGATATTACTTCCAACTAAAATAGGAGACATCGCTTTCCAGAGCTAGTGAGAATGACAGCTGTCCCCAAAACTGTCACTGTGAGCATCATTGTTTTATTATTACACAGTTACACATGGGAAACACACTCATGGTTAACTTATTAAACATCAAATAATTACTGTAAGTAAGAATTTTAATCCTCATTCTATCAACACTGTAATGACAAATCCTGTGGGTGAAGTTAGCATTACATCTTTGACCTTTGATGCTTTGGTTCAGCAAGCCATTTAAAGGAGATTACTCAAGGCCAAACTAAATAATTATTTTTAACCTGCTCACTGATATCAGCAAGGCCAACCTTAAATACATGTGTTTATGATTAAATTAATTCCCCTTAGGCATATATAAAGTTCACCATACCTAATATTTTGGAGCAAGAACTGCAAATGGATCTGAACAGTGCCTGGAATGAGAAAGATCTCATCCTGTGTGAACATTGGCCTTTTATTCCATATAGTTTTCTAGTAAAAATGATTAACAATATAAATTAAGAGTGAAAGCGCTCAAATTGGAAAAATCACTGCTTTCTTTCATCAATACACAAAGCACAGAGCATTTTCAAGGAAAATATAATACTCTTCACTAGCCTAAAAATCACAACAACATTGTAGAAGAAATTAGTGACTTTCAAAGATATTAAACAGATCTTTTGGATTTGAGTTGCTGACTCTCTGAACGTTTTGCAGAGCTTCAGTACTATCTCCCATTAATTTACTTAATATAAGAGCTGACAAACAGGCAGATTGCAAGCCAAGAGAATCACCTTTACCCTAGTCACTAAAGAATAAACAGCAAAAAAAAAAAATAAATTAAAACCACAGAACCTATTATTCTAAAATAAAGCTAAGTGCCTTCTTTTTTTCCCCATTTGTAAGTATTGCAAGACAAAGCACAGAAATTCTTTTCACCTAAAACAAGCCAGATGAGTTTTGCTGACAAGGCAGCATTGCTCACAAGAGGGGAAGTCAGCACTGTAACTAGTGCTACTTTAGAAGTTTCTGCTGCCAAAGTCTTCAGGAGCAGTATTTCATGTGGAAGACACTGCTATAAAATCATGTGATTCTGCTCACTATTTGCCCAGAGAAATCTATGTCAGTTAGAGCAAGATAAGTACACATGGTTCGTATCTCTTTAGAAGCCCATGTGTTAAATTTACAAAATAGAAGGTTTTTCATCTGAAGAGCAATTTTCTCCTTTTTTCCTTTCCTTGTGCTCTCTAAATCCAGTAGCTTCCAGTTCCGTTCTGCATAACAGCTATGCTTTCAGCAAATGCAGGTATTGTCCTTTCCTCCAGAAGGGATCCAGGATGGAAAGGAGTAGGTTGTCATCAGCACTGCTCTTTGCCAGCAAAACCCAACTCTCTAAATTGCAGGGGCATCTGCTCTTTGGACACATTATGATCATATGTTTCATATGCTTTTCATTCAGCTCCTCAGTGCTTCAGTGATTCCCTTCCAGCAGAGAAGCAAGCAGAGGTACCTCCCAGCCCACAACTGAACCCTATATGAGGACACCCACTTGGTAAAAGCTCCAGTAAGGTACAGCTGAATTAATTCCAAGTCCTGTTTCAAAAATAGGCAAAAGCATTAATTGCATCTATTCATGAAGCACCTCTGGAGTAATTGACAGTAGTTTTAGTGCTCCAGGATCAGAAATTCCACCCCAGTGTGCTCCAGAGATCTATTTCTTTGGTTTGCTGTGCACCTGCTGTGGCTTTTGGGACATTAGATGAGATTTTTTTTCACTTCATTTCTTTCCTCAATTAAGCTAATAGCAAGTTTTGCTTAGAACTGCTGGCACAAGATGCAATTATGATGACAATACAATTTTAGAAAGTTACTGTAGCTGTACTGTATGTGGTTAGCAAATTAGTTATCTCACAAATCAGAAGGCCCATCAAGTACAAGCATTTCTGTATTGCCTACAGCAATTACCATTTTGTTCTTGCAGCGATTTTTTTTGGTCAAAAAATACAAAATTTTGTCACTAGTGTTCTAATTATTAATGTTAGGGGGTTACATGTGCATTTCCTACTGATTTATCAAAGGAATTCGGTAGTGAAATTGTGAAAATAAATTACTGCTGATAATGGCAATTATAGAACCATAACAGTTTTTACTGGTTGAAGTAATGACTGAAAGATTCTTTGGGACTACAGCAGAATGTTCCCCCACCCCAACCTGACCTTTATTTCCCATAACCCTGCTTAAGTGATTACGGTGGAGATCGTAATACATCCGGTCACATGGCTTCAGGTGAGGCAGACAACAACACAATAGCCAAGTGCTAATTTGAACAGTGAACCCATCTCACCACAGTGCTGGTCAATGTCCAACTCTAGCCAAATTTGGAAGAAACTAACATCTGCAGTTGGTATGTAAATATGGCCATAAATCACATGATAAGTTCCTAATCCAGTCTTGTGAATGTGATATGTTTAAATGGTCAGTAATCTTGCACAAAAGTACAATAGTCCCAAGGAACCAACTACATTGTAAATCTTCACAGACCAAGTCTCATCTGGAGCAAAGCAAAAGCATTAACACCTTTCCACTCTAATTAGTATGTTGTCCTTTTACTATTCAAAATTCTGCAGACTACTGCTCAGCTCCTCAGTTCCTGCTGCTCACCAGGTTCCAAAGACAGCTCTAGTGCTAGGAAGCTTCATTTACAAAAGGTGCTCTCCTTATCTAAAAATGTGTGCATTTGTTCTAGACAGCAAGAAAATCTTGTTGATATATTTAAACCTGTTCAGTACCTCTGAGCAGAAGGTGTAGAAAAAGATCCTTTTTTTCATTGATCCTGGATTATTATATAGAAATACAGATTCTAGATTTGCCACAGGATGAAGCCAACGTATGTGGCTGAAGAATTATGCTGTGGAAATCCATTTACAACGGCATATTCAGGATTCAGTCAATGGGGAGAATACTAAAATCTGAGGAAATTTTCAGGCCTGCTTTACATAAAAGCAGTTGGTCTTTCTTAGAAGAACTTAGCAATAGAAAGACAAGAAGCAATTTGCTTTTTGGGCAATGGTAGAGCGAAATCCTGAGAACAGGGGCTGTTTTTCTTTTTTATTTAGAGAGGATCTGTATACAGAGGAAGCTTTTATTAATAGCCAGAATTATAACAGTTGCAGACAACTGGAAATTCTGTGCTGGATTAATTTCATGATAGGATACTTCCTTTATGCAAAAATCATGTATCCTTGGCCAGAAAAAAATCCATTTGCTGTCAAAACACACAACCCCAAATTTACTTTAGGCCATCCATTTAATTTCTCCCAATATTAAAAAATCTCTTTCAAGAAAGTTGGTTGAGTTTTTTGGCTTTTGGTTGTTTGGGTTTAAAGAAAACAAACCCAAACCAAAAAGACAAACTTCTCTTCCAATTTGGAAGATGTAAAAATCTTTTTCAGCAAAAGATTTCCCATTCCTGACCAGTTCTAACAATCATACAATCACTTCCCTTTTTAATTTTCTCAGAAAACAGATAGATAGCGTTTACCACTGTCAAGAATGGAAGAGCTACAGGAATCATCTCCAGGACAAATAGTTTTTGACTCTAACTTACCCATCTACCTGAGTCTAACCACAAGATCAAAAAGGAAAATTGATCCCTGCTCTTTCCTAATACAGTTCCAAATGATCAGAGAGTTTCCAACAGCTCAGTTAAGCCAAGTAGAAACATCATTAGATTTCTTTCCAAGTTTATCCATTTCAAAATATTTCTCAGTGAGTTCAATACTCCAACTAGCTTTTCTTTATTCAAATGTGATTGTGGGCAATACACTAAAAGATTAACTTTCAGTTCATCATTCTTAAACAAAAATGTGCCCTTCATTTGAAAAATTTATCATAGCTTTGAAAACAGAAGATTGGACTAGAACCTATATATTCATTGTCTTTTAACGCAGAAATCCATCAACCTCCTTAGAACTCCTTATTTGAAAGAACTGATATTAAGATCAATGAGCATAGACAGAAAAAACTTTATTAGCAAAGGTTGAATTTAAAAATGAAGTCTTCTATTATTGATCTAGATCGCATGTTTGTAAAATATATTTCATAATAATAAGTATATCCCTGTCATAAAATTATCTTTAAAAACTTATATTCCAGTATGAATTTCTGTTCAATATCTGAGAGATTCAATTCTTCCTTAAATGCAGATTGTGACTTCAATAAGCTGCTTCTAACTTAGTGCTGCTCTCTCATTGAGCTCTCTCACATGGCAGCGGGCTACATGCCAGGATCTCCCCTTGATTTAGGGACACCTCACAAGGTTACTTCTTGAGCTGGAGAGAATCCTTGGTACTTGGCAAGTGAATTGGAATAAGCGTGCTAAAACTCTGAAATCTTAGCTAGGTGATACAAAGGATTGATTGCACATATATAATCCTTTAGACATAAACCACTGACCAAGTCTGGGACTATGTCTTGATCCAGCAGCATCTAAACATCTAAACATCTAAACATGCATCTTGCCATCTAATCTTGTTAAACCACTGTCACATCTACTATCAAACTTTGATTCAGTTTGATTCAATCTGCTAGAAGTTATCCAAAAAATCTGTAACTGGGTCCCATGACACAAAAGAAGTTATTGTTTACTGTTACTGTATTTTCTCTTAAAGGTTTGTAAGTCTGCTGGATCTCTGCTTATGGACAGAGTTCTCCAACACAGACTAGAAAACAGAGGTTTTAATCATAGAATGGTTGTGTCAGAAGGGACCCTAAAGATCAGCTGTTTCTAACACCCCTGCCACAGGCAGGGACACCTCTCTCCAGATCAGGTTGCTCAAAACCCCATCCAACCTATCCTTGAACACTTCCAGGGAGAGAGCATCTGGGCAATCTGTTCTGATGTCTCACCACCCTCATAGTAAAGATTTTCTTCCTAATATCTAATCTAAAACTACCCTCTTTCAGTTTAAAATCATTACCCCTCATCCTATCACTGCTAGTCTCCTCAGACCCTTCATTTCTCTAGGCTGAACAACTCCAGCTCTCTCAGCCTGTCCTCATAAGGGAATTTATTCATCAGATAATTTATTGTCCTTGGATTTACTGTAGATGTCAAAGCCATCTATTATAAGGTTATTTTAAATAAATTGCTCATTTATTCTGTGGCAAGGTTATTCTGTTGCTCTTTGTCATTACATGCATAAAACAAACCAATGAACCATATAGGATCTGCAGAAAAGTCTTTGTTGGAAAAAGAAAAATAATTAATTGTTTCTAAAAAACTAATAACTACTTCTTTAATTAAAAAAAAAAATTAGGAACCTCACAGAATCTCTTTCAACAGGGTCTCTAAATCTCTCGTGGCTCTTCAGTAGATTTTCAGCAGTAGAGGATATCTATACATACATATATAAAAGATATTGGATATACAAACATCTAGTTCTATTTATATATCTAGGATACATGAACATATACTTGTATGTATATACAACTAGAATTTCAGCTCCAGAAAGTTTCTTTATGCTCTTTCAGTTGTTCAAATCAACCCCATGATTTTGAGCAGAGACTCCCCTGGCAGAGTGAGGTGGCCCAGGATCAGCACAGGGTACGCATTGTAAGGGCAAGGCTGAAACATGGAGCTGGTGTCACTCATGTGCTGGGAAGCTCGTAAGGATGCTGGCTGTACTGCAGCGTTACACAGCAACTATTGCCATAGCTTTAGAAAGATCTAGAGACAAATTTAAGGTAGATCATCATAGAACTATTCTAATTGAGTTTCTAATTTAGTACAAGACTGTCTATAGATGTCATTAATGCAAGTGTCACCCTCAATTCCAAGCAAAACTGTAGGTGAGACTGTGAAGCTCAGCTGCACTGTATATAAAATTACCCAAGCATTTGCATTTATTCTGTAGTACAGCTTCCATAACAGAACCTGTTTTTTAAGACTAACAATAATGGCTCTGTATTTAATGCCTTCATAATTATTCTTAATTAACCTAGTCAGGCCCAAATACTTTTCTATATGCTGGTGGGAATGGCATGAGCTAAATTGGCTAAGCAGCATAACAGAGGATTTCTTCCTTTAAGTGTCTGACTATTTCTAGCAGTTCTTTGCTTCAGCAGATGATATGATTAGCAAACTCAATAGAAAATTCTTTAACACTGTCAAGGGGAAAAAACCTAACTATAACAGCAAATGGGGTCAGAACAGATCTTGTACAAAGAGCAAGAATGCCTTTCCTCTCTCCTTCCCCAAACCTATCAGTATCTGAAAGAACATCATTCCAGGCAAAGCAAATTGCAGACAATTGGGAGTCAGAGCTGGTCCCACTCTCTCCCTGTCTCTGCCTCATTCTCTGAAATTCCCTTTTTTTCTTCGGGGGAATGAACACAGAAACTCAAACCCCAAAACTATCTGTGTGCCAAGAACTGAGGGTAATCTTGACATGGGAAACACATTTTGTTAACATTGCAGTAGGACTGCAAATCAAATCTCAAAGTGATATGATCAATAATGACATCATACTGTAAATGTATTTCAGTAATTGGCACAACTCCCTTGGCAGTTTGAGTTCACAAACTTTTCAAGACATTGGCAGCTTGGCCAAAGGCCTCCCCCATTACTCTGCAGCAGTCACCATTAGACTAATATCTTATGGCTGGTTTTGGCCAGTTCTTCTCCAACTGCTGCACCAAAGTATGTGTCTAAGGACTTTTTCAGAGATCTGTTGTGAAGACTCTCTGTAATTAACGCAGCTCTGCACCAGACTCTCAAACTGTTCCCTTTTCAGCATTCTAGTTTTCAAGTGCCTTGTGGCGCATTGTGGTTTTTCTTCTGTAATGGTCAATCTAGGATGCGTGCTGCACTTGGCACACCTTCAACACTGGGGGGACT
This sequence comes from Brachypteracias leptosomus, assembly GCA_013401335.1. Taxonomy (NCBI): domain Eukaryota; kingdom Metazoa; phylum Chordata; class Aves; order Coraciiformes; family Brachypteraciidae; genus Brachypteracias; species Brachypteracias leptosomus. The sequence continues at coordinate 22,733 of VYZX01000055.1, forward strand.
TTGACCTGGTTTCATTGTGCAGATCCACAGGAACATTTCCTGTTCACAGTACATAACTGCTTTGTTACCTCATATCAGATGTGATATTCATTTTACAAAGAACCTGCTATACAAGTGCTTACTGACTTAGCACATTGCTCATTTGCAGATTCTTAATTCTGCTGACATGCCCATTTCTTCATAACCGCTTTCTTCCATTTTCAAAGTACTGCAGCTATTTTCACTTACTTTGAAACTTTAACATGCCTAGTCTTTTTCCACCTCCATAGGAGACAAGATAATTGTGTCTCCTTCATAAACGAGAAATCAATAATGCAGTGCCATTCCAGATGGATGCATGGTGGCAATCTTCAAGAACATGTTAGACAGTAGTGACTTAACAGTCTCCCTTAGCAGATTATTGCAGTGCTTTTCTGTTGTTCTTTAGAGATTTTCCTAATGCCTAATAATCTACTTTTGTTGTCGTTTAATCACCCTCCTCATTATTTGCACACAAAGAGGTAACAGTTTAATCCTTCTTTCACTTCTCTGAAAACTATAACACCATAGTTTGAATCATCTTTTTATGTCTGGACAAATTCAGCATCAATTCTTGCAGCCTTGCCTCACATGGCATTTTCTAGAAGTGATGGTTCTCAACACCAGTCTGTCCTGGTCCTCTCTATTTGGTTCTTATCTTATCTACCCCTGTGGGACACAAACAACACCTGAAGCCCTATAAGAGCAGAGAAGGAGAAATAATTTGGATCTCTTCTAAACAGTATTACAGCTTCTATACAGCCTTTGCCATTCTTGACAGTGCAGCACTGTAGATTCCTATTCAACTCATTATCCACTGTAAACTTCAGTCACTCTGAACAAGTACCATCAACCTGCCTGTTATTCCTGCTTACAGGCTCAGGGAGGTGAAGCAAATGAGACTGAGTAGAACAGTTCATGAAATTAGTTCCATGCCAATTTCAAACTGCACACATACAGTTTGTCAAAGCTATTCTGAAAGTTTACCCAACAGAAATAAAAGATTTGCTTGCTATCTTAGTGTACTAAATAACTTTTGCCTGACCATACTGAAAATTACATCTGAGTGAGCAGGAACAAAATTTTCACTCCCCAAAATTTCTTGAACTGAAAAAGGTGGCACATCAGTAAAAGTCATTTCGCACTTGCAGCATAGCAATCACACCTATTCCCTCAAGCTACTAATGAAAGTAGCTTTTAAGGTATTGGTCTTTTTAAAAAATCAATATCTGGTGAGTCAGTCAAGACAAGAATTTCACAGTGGCTGCATGGCATGTTATAAAGCTCTCTTGCCAGCTGCAGTTAGACATTACTAAGCAATGGACAGCAATTTCTCAAATCTGTATCCCTATATTAATTCTCCTTTCCTATGGTACCAACTCTTCAGCAGTTCTGATACGTTCATTTGCAGTTACAGCTTGAAGTGACAGAAACACAAGTAAGTACAAATATAGATATATATTTTTAAGCTGGTTTGATTTCACAGTCCAGATGCTAGACACGGCAGCCCAAGTCACACTAGCATAACTGAAGAGGTAATGACCTAGGGAGAGAAGCAGTAACAGAGAAAGGGTAGTATTACTGACAAATCCTGTGTAACGTCAAACCACAGCCACAGAGAGACATTGCCACCAGTGACAGAGATGTTTCCACTACTGTCTTTCACCTCAGCAACTTACCAGCAGTGGTAGCAACACTGTTTGTCAGGCTTTACTATGTACTAGGAATGCAAAACTGAAACAACCTATGTTAGAAATATCCTTCTCCCCGGTTTTAGAAATATTCATTAATTCTGGAGAAGGGAGAAAGGATGTTTAGGGATTTCTTTTTAAACATCATTCCAGCAATACCATTTTCATTACAGCCCTGTGGCTATACTGGTATAATTGAAGGCTAGTAGCCTGTGGCTCCAAGATGGAAACCAGCTATCAAAAGAAGGAACATCTGGAAGTCCTGCCGCTACCCAAGGCACCCACGGTGCTGGAATGCACCATCCTCAGACCTGCAGAGTGCAGCAGTATCTCCACATGAGCTGGTACAACAACCTTTCAGCAGGCAAACCACTGTTTGAATTATCTTTAAAATCAAAGCACAGACAACAGCTTTTAGATCTCATTTCATACAACACTGAAAAACTCAACTTTAATGGAAGAGCACAAGGTATAAAAAAGAACAGGCATTAGACTAACTCAAGAACAACTTACCTTTGTCCTGGACACCACCACTATGTCAGCCTTGCCTGCTTTAACATTAGCTTGGCCTGAGTATTCCTTCACAAATTACAAATATTGTTGATAATATCTGGTATTACTTTTTAATATCTTGACTGAACTCGGTTTCACTGTAGTGTGCTTGGCTTAGTGTCCCATGTCATTACATCTAGGGACACATTTACACTAGTGTCCTACTGCTTTCCACTAACACGTTCCTAGCATTATCATGTCTTCAATCTTTAGCTTTTAATCATTAATTCAAGATCAGCAGTTATTTTACCTATGACAAAAATCTATGGTATAAATGTCATCTCTTTAGGTTGATTGTAGGAGGACATCAGTTAACATTCAGTCAGAGAATATTCTAAGTGCATTTTCAGCAACACTGATTAGGCTGAAAAATTCACTAGGAGGAAATAAAGCCTGAAGAAAAACAAACAAACAGCACTCAAAATAATCAAGCTTACTAATTAATGGTAAATAAGCCATATCTGTAATTGTTTCCTTGACATCAACCTCTGTCAGTCTTAAAAATACCATAAAGTAGTTACTGTTTATATTTTGGCAATACTAGTCCTAATGAGGATTAAGACATCATTATTCAAGACATTATATGAGCGCACACACACAAAAAAACCCAACAAAAAACCAAACAGTGTGAACCATGGCACAGGGCAAAAAAGGATTTAAGATACAGGGATGAGAGACAGGAAAACATTTCACAGTGATCTGAAAAGGTCCAGGCTGTTTGTTCACTGCCTGTACTAACCTCTCAAGAACAGTGTAGAAAAGAAGGCAATATTCAAGGAACGCCTCCTCCAGGCCCAGGAGCGATGTATCCCCAAAAGGAGGAAGGCGGGCAAGAATGGCAGGAGGCCTGCAGGGATAAAAAAGGATCTCCTGGGCTCACTCAGGTGCAAAAAAAGAATGTAAAAAGATTGGAAACGAGGACAGGTGGCCTGGGAGGACTACAAAGAAGTTGTCAGAGCAGCCAGGGTTTAGGTTAGGAAAACAAAAACCCAGATAGAGTTAAATCTGGCCAGGGACATTAAGAACAACAAGAAAAGCTTCTATAGGTACATCAGCGATAAAAGGAAGGCTAAGAGGTTGGCCCCCTCAGGAAGAAAACGGGAGATCTGGCCACAAGGGATATGGAGAAGGCTGAGGTCATCAGTGACTTCTTTGCCTCAGTCTTCACCAGCAAGGGCTCTAGTCACAATGCCCAAGTTACAGAAGGCAAAGGCAGAGGCTGGGAGAAGGAAGATCTGCCCACTGTAAGTGAAGATGAGGTTCAGGACCATCTAAAGAACCTGAAGCACACAAGTCCATGGGACCTGTCGACATTCATCCTCAGGTCCTGAGGGAGCTGGCAGTGCAAGTTGCCAAGCTGCTTCCCATCATATTTGAAAAGTCGTGGTGGTCTGGTGAAGTGCCCGCTGACTGGAAAAGGGGAAACATCACCCCCATTTTCAAAAAGGGAAAAAAGGAAGACCTGAGCAACTACAGGCCAGTCAGTCTCACCTCTGTGTCTGGCAAGATCATGAAGCAGATCCTCCTGAAGGCTCTGCTAAGGCACATGGAAAATGAGGTGATTGCTGGTAACCAACATGTCTTCACCTAAGGCAAATCTTGCCTGACAAATCTGGTGGCCTTTTACAATGGAGTAAAAGCATCAGTGGATAAGGGAAGGGCAACTGATGTCATCTACCTGGACTTAAGTAAAGCCTTCAACACTGTCCCGCACAACATCCTGGACTCTAAATTGCAGAGACATGGATTTGATGGATGGACCACTCAGTGGATAAAGAATTGGCTGAATGGTCACACTTAAAGAGTCCCGATCAACGGCTCAATGTCCAATTGAAGACAGGTAACGAGTGGAGTCCTTCAGGGCTCAGTACTGGGACCGGTCCTGTTTAACATCTTTGTTGGTGACATGGACAGTGGGATTGAGTGCACCCTCAGGAAATTTGTGGATGACACCAAACTGTGTGGTGTGGTCAACACCCTGGAGGGAAGGGATGCCATCCAGAGGGACTTTGACAGGCTGGAGAGGTGGGCCCATGCCAACCTCACGAAGTTCAGCAAAGCCAAGTGCAAGGTCCTGTACCTGGGTNAGTGTGGCAGAAAGCCCAAGAAAATGAACAGTGGGTGGAATACAAGGGAAACGCATAGATTCTGTACATTACGGTGGATTAGATGTAGCCTGTAGATTGTTCCTGTTAGCACAGCTCTGCTTAGACAGTTTGTATACATTTTTTTCCAGAAGCCATAGCTTCATTTTAAGGTATCTGCAGTATGGGGTACTCAAAGTACACTTCCATAGACTGAAAAAGCACATGCATGTTCTGAAGAATATGCAACACACTTTATATGCAAAAATCAAGTATATTATAGTAGAAAATAGAGAAAGCATTCAGATATGTTGTTTTGTAACTGAATATTTAGTAATAAACAGAAACATACACATTTCTTGGAAAATGTACGTTGTCAATATCATTTCACAAACAGACTAAAGTGTAATGCAGGATGGGAGCTATGAAATCTGTAGAGTCTCTGGCTACAGAAGAATTTTACCTATGAAAGAAAATACCTGCATGTGCTTTGCCTACATGTTGGTCATCTGTCATTGGCATTAAGACTTTTCTGAATGAGAAACACGTAACACTTCCTTCTCCAGAATAAGCAGAGTAGGACGGAGCAACTTGGCCAAGAACACACAAAGGCACTTACAGATCATTTTAGAAGCGAACCAGACCTCCTGAGAGCCAGAGGACAAGCTTCCCTGTAAAACGCGACATACTGAGCTTCCTGAAAAGTAGCATGCACTCTCAGCTCTGATGGCATGTAACATCTACAGAACTTCAGCATTTGGAATCAAACTCCAGGTAAGTTTTGCCAACCAGTGTTTTTGAACAATAGACCCTAGAAAGAAAGATGTTCTTTATTTCTCATCTGAAGCACACTGCATCATACTTTCCATTACATCTGATGAAAAAGAGAGATCCTGCAAAAACATAACTGTGCTTTATATTATTGAATTTGATGCTTTCTTAACCTTTTTAAATGAAAACCCAGTTTAATGGAAAATTCACCGGTTGAGAAAAAATAATCTCTAGCTACTTAAAGAGAAGAAAGTTTCACCCTCAGCATGTCTTGAAAAAAGTTTTTTTGAGCTTTAAGTATGCACTTTTATAATTGTTGCACCTTTTAGCCTTTGAAATAGGAGCAGTTAGCTTCCTCTGTAACTCTACAATTAGCAACAGCATCTGATTGAAGTCATACAACTTGCTAAGCTCACTATCTACTTGCTTTCTACTATGATTAAACTCCCTGAGCATTCAAGGTGGAATGGAATCTTTTCTAAGAAAACATGAAATATCACTGCAATGGTGCTGTTTGTATGACACTGTTAAGATCTCCAGAGGATACAGTGGAAAGGAAAGTTGGAGACTGACTGGATTTCTGAACCAGACCTCAAAATATGTTTGTTAGTGGCACGTGTTATTATTAAATTAAGGAGATACTCTGTTTCCTTTGTACTGTGCCTACCATGGCTGTGTCTGACATCTACAAGGGCAACTATTGGGGTTACTACCATTTGCAGAACATCATTTTCCCTTGTCTCCCAGAGCGTCTATATATGTTTATTTCAATAAGAGTCATCTAGGATGAAATTAAACAGCATTTCTGATTTATGTAGCAAAACCAGAGCAATTATAAGCATGAAACCCATAAATCAAAGGGTTTAGTAGCAAAGCAGCAGCTGTGGAAGTGTGCATATGCACACACAAAAATATCCAATTCCAAATACAAAAATGTGGTTCTTTAGTGAGTGAAAAAAATGTTGAGCTATATTGAACTGATCAGCAGGAGTTGAAATTGAATTGATCTCAATAGGAGTTTTTTGCAAATTGGAGATACTGGAAATATTGAAATAAACATGTTGGGGTAAGAAAACATTTTGCTCAATTATACTGAGATATTTTTGTAACAAAAAAAATTTTTTATTTTTGCAGTTAAATCTTAGAGGATGGAGTGCAAGGACATAAGGGAGAAACACCCTAAAGAGATTCTTTTTCTAGCCAAAGGAAAAAAAAAAATCTTTATTTCTTCTAGTTTTATAGACATGTATCAGGACAAATATTGACAAACAAGCATCCCAAACAGATTTAATCAAGTGTACTAGACCAAATGTGTTGCATCGACCAGCACAGGGATCCTTTTTTGTCTTGTTTTTCAATCGACTGCAGAAACTATGTTAACCAAAAATGCTGTCCAAGCTCGTCAGATGTCACCCATAGGAGAAAAGGACATATCAAGAGAAAGTCACTAATGCCTGTAGCCTTTTGTTCAGTCAAACAACTGAATTGTTGCAAGACAAGCATCAGTGAGACAGGCTTTGGCAATTTATTCCTCTCATGCTCATATTCTGCTAGAAACTGTGCTGAAAATTAGGTAGAAATGACAAAACCCCTCTGCACATGGCTTCAGCTTTGCACTGATAATAGTTATTAACTCCTCAGGCTACGCAGCACCTGACAGAGCGATGCTTACCACTGCCTCACTGCTTTATATATTCGATATATGCTTTCCAAGGCAACATCTGTCATGCCCTATGGATATATCATACATGCACGGATATTGAGGTTTTAAGATATACAGCCTGGCTTGAAAATACAATTAACTTACCACTTAAAGCACAAGTATACCTCATCATTTTAATCCTTCTTCTAAATGCAGCCTCTAAATACTTTTTCTTCAGAAAGAAGGACAGGAGAAAAAAAAAAAAGTCTTGTATGGATCAATACAAATTTACCTCTTTCTTCAGCCAAAAAGGATTATAAAGTGTTTTAAGCACATTGGCTATTAAATATTTCAGTGATTGTTGAGTTTTATTTCTGCAATGTAAACTAGTCATAAAAGTCCCTACTTTCACACCAAAGCCTAGATATTTCTATGCACTTGCCTATATAGTTCTATTAAAAAATCCTTATTTTTTTCCCATATAGTTCTTCCTGGATGTATCCAAGGTTATGGTCTGATTGAAAGACCACTGGGATGAAAAGGAAAGTAGTGACAAGAGGAAGACATATTTTGAGTTTTGAACCAATAATCAGTGTTTCCTCAGTAGTGGGACACTGCAGCCTGCCATTGTTAGGTTACTCAGGATGTGAAGAGTTCACACTCAATTCTGTCTATCAAAATAATAGTTTTTAAGAAGTATCCACTTCACACACACACCCCACATCATTATTGATTCTTGGATCTCCTCTGAGTTGCTTTACAGTTCATCATTTTTTATGCTTCTGCAGGCAATGGCAAGTTAAGATAATGGAGAATATGCCAAGGTGTACACCTGATACTGAGCAGTTACTCTTTAAAAACGGGTCATAAAACATAAAAATAAGTGTAATGATTAGAATAAACATTGTTTCAGGCTTTTCTTATTCTGCCATTTCAACTTGAAAACGGTTTCCAAAAGCATTTCCAAAACCAGCATAAAAGACTGAAATGCTGTAAAAGTGTCCAATAAGCTGACCATCAATTGTGTTCATCACCTCTCACCCAACACGTCATATCTACTCAGTTTACATTGCACGTTGAATACCGACTATTTTGGAAGTTGCTGCAGTGAGGAAAAATGCAGACATCAAATAGAAACTAAAGGACGTTGAAGAGCTGTAGGAGGAAGGGAATCTTAAGGATATCTCAGAAAGCAGGCAGCTTTCTGCTCTCCATTTTACTACAGACACACAGACACTCACACACAAAGAAATCAGGAATATGGACACATCTGGCAAACAAGTTCTAGTTGAAGCCAGACACAGCATCATAATTACAAGGTCTGCACACCCACACATTTGAAGAACATTTTTGAATTGTCACAGTAAAATATTATTTTGATCTGGATTTTGCAAACATTTGTCTATTACTGAACTCTGGAATGCTCTTGAATTCACTACAGGTGTGAATGTTATACTGAGGTTAGACAAATTCTTCAAAATAGGCACAGGAATATCTGGTGATTGAAACATCATCTAAAGCTCATGCTGATGCTGAATTCTGCCTTCATAATTTTCCCATTGTTTTTAAAGTTACTCTTATGAACTCATTTCCTGAACTACCAGATAACATCTTGCATTAGAATTTGTGTGTTAAGAAGTCTGAAGAACAATAGTGTTTTCAACATTATGTTATAATATATTGAAAATATATACTACTTTTATAATCAAAACCTTCTTTATCTTCTAGATATTTCTTAAGTTAGATCAAAACCAGAAATAAATTTTAAATCTTGAAATCCTACACATTTATATAAATGAACCTTAAGGAAGTTTCCATTTTCTTTCAATGAATAACAAAACGTATAATTTTTTTCTGCCCATTAACAGTATTACAAAACTATAGGAAGAAAAAACATAAACCACCCCTTTCTTCTACACAGTGCTAGTGTATCAGTGTTGTTTCCAGTGCATTATGAAGCTGTTGTGTTCTCTCCTTTCTTCCACATAGGGAGATAGGAGCACTGGAGAAAGCTTCCTTGGCTACCTGCACTTATTGGCCAGAAGACCTGGCAGCCACACTAGTGTTGATGGCATCAAGTTCCCTATGGATTTCTCTGTTTGCCAAAACACCCCCGGGACGAGACCGTAACCACAAGGAGCACTCTCCTCACCCAGCCAAACCAACTGAGATTTATCATAGGGTGGGGGTGGTGGGCTGTGGAAATCCCTGTCCACTCTTTGCACCAACAGTTATTTATCTTTAATACTTTAAGCTCATGACTGCCAATGTTGTTAGCACTGCTTCAGTCAGCTTCAGAGATATACATGGCCTTCAGATGAAACAACTCTTTGTGGGATCAAGAAGCTTGCTTGGACCAAGAACCTAAAAGTTAAACAGCTTTTTAAAATATACACATAGTGGTGTTGGTTATCACTTTAAATCTCTCTCAGCCAGAGCCAGGGCTCCCCCAAGAGCCCTAAAAGCTTAGATCAGAAGGATTTTGGCACCTGGATCTTGAGAAGATGACTTTGCAGGGCTTCAGTTTTCACAGCTCCCAGTCAGCTTGCCAGACAGGCTGTTAAGAAATAACCCAACCCGTGCTTTCTCTCATTGTGCTAAAAGACTGCCAAGTGGAGGAGGGAAATCAGCTGACAGCAAACCAGAGCTACCTCCCTGATTTACACATTTCCATAGAATGTGTACATTTTTAATAACTATCACAGACATTTTTGCAATTATAAAACATTGAGAGAAAATATTTCACCTGGCCAACTTGAATAACAGAACTCAGCATTATCTTTTTTAAAATGTGAAGGTCAGTTATGCGTATTATATTCATAGTTATAAAATACTGTATTATCTTCTTAGTAATACATCATTTCATAATATGTCAAGAATTTAAAAAGAGCTAAAGAGAGTAGGAAAGCACTAAGAAGTTCCATGGGTGACCTAAGCTAGTTGTAGAGTCATAGGTCATGTTTGCAGTCTTGGGTCGTTCTGACAGTAACTCAGAATTAGTAGTTTAAGGGGTTGTACAAGTGTCTCAAACACAACTGTGCTTCACCTTCACCTGCCATTTTTATTGTTTCAGTGGCCATTCAGATAATTATGTTCAAAACTGACATCTAAACACATCATAAAATGGTTGAAGTATGGATGATGAGAGTCTTTGCTTCTGTTCATAGTGCATTATTTCTTATGTTGATGGATAGGAAATAAAAAGAAAAAATGTTTTTGAAAAGCACTTGAAAATTTTTAAGGATGGCAGTGAAGCCATTCTTCATGGATTAAAGCATTTGTCTATTCCTGAGAGAGATAGTAGTGATGTATTATTCAACTTCTCTAGCTTTAGCACCAACAGTAAAGCCAACATTATGCATTGTTAGCACAGTAATTACACTTCATAAACCAGCATGTCGTCATCTCAAGAGCTGTGCCATCTGGAGGGCCAGCCGATGGCACAGTCACCTGGGATCCAGCAAGAAGTTGAGCACCAATTGCATGTCTTGCCTACATTGCATTATACAAGCAAATAACAATTTTTGTCAAGCCATTCATAGTGCCTTGTATTCAAAACAAATTTTGTCAATTAAAATGTAACTATGAATACTTATTCATTTAAAACAAGAAATGAATTATTCATACTTTGAACATTCCTTTTTCCAGATTCTTTGTCTCTTCTCATCTAGAATGATTAGAAGTAGCTACAACCCCTGAGTGAAGGAAGGCCTTGTATATTGTTATTCGTTTGGTATTCCTGATGGAAAATAAGATTTTCAAAAGGACTTGCATAATTTATGAACAGAAACCACTTCTGAAGTTGGAACACAAGCACACAGGCTGGATTACATATTCTGGATTATTATGTTCCTTGTCAAAAACAGATCTGGGAAATAATAATGCATAAAAAAAGTTACACCCTGCCTTGAATCCCTCCCCAATTTTGCAATCTTCATGTCAATAACCAAAAATGGACAAACCCTACCGACAAATTTTCAATTCTGCTATAAAACAGTTTGACATTTCTGCATTTTTAATAATGACATGAAAAATCATCTTCATAACTACTTCCCAGTAGGGTGAATAAGTTAGTTACTAACAATACAAAATCAGATTCAGAATTTATCAATTGACACCTCTGTGGAACCCACATGCTCTGTAGCATCCTCTGTTTTCACACATATTCTGGTAAATCAACGAGATTTCTCTACGTGTGCTTCAGCTGACACGATAGCTTCTTGTTTTTGTCCTCTTATTCAAGATCTGTATATGACTGAAAGAAAATTTCCAACGTGAATAGCTTTTAACTGGCAAATTTTGCAATGTGTGAGGAAAATCTTGTTCTTTTCAGCCTTAGTTTACCCCTAATTGACAAAATAATTAATACTTTGGAATTTATTTTTTTTTAATGCTATGACTGTGTCTAGCCAGGAGTTGAACAAGCAGAAGCCAAATAACAAGTCTTATGATACCCTTGCACAATGCCATTGAAATTTTTTATCTTATTTAAAGGACATTGTTACATAAGAATTGCCTTCCTAATCACTGAAGAGACTTGAATACACCAGTAACAGTCTTGGAGTTGACTTAGCTCAAATCATAGCTATTTGCTCCTACACCTTAACAGTTGCTGACTATTTGTACTAAGTGCCGTCAGTGCTTAGAAAGTAATTATGTACAATGAAACTTTGTCCCAGACGACTTCTAATCTTTCAATATCAGTGAAACTACTCTTACCTTTTAAAGCTTTACTGCAGACCAACTATTTCCAGCATCCCAATAAATCTTGATCTTCTCCAAAAGCCTGCAGAACATCTTGGCTTAGACCGTGCAGCTTAATTAAACATCAGAAACTATCACTACATGTTAAATTCTTGTGAAAGCAAGATTTCAGAACCAGGAAGGTCAGAATTGCATCATACAGGGAGCTCTTTGCTGGAACAGAAGTAGCACACTACGAAACCAAGGTGAACACAAATGAACTGTCAGAGGTGTGCTTTGCACAAATACACCACTGAGAAGAAATCAGGCTCCGGCAATGCCAGTTTTGTCTGCATCCCTGCCACTTCATTAGGAGTTTTGTGAGCACAATGATATTGATCATGTTTTACTGCTTTCCCTTGGGGTCAGAAATTAAAGGCTGGGATCATCATCTTTCCAGTGTCATNAGGCTTGTATCATCATCTTTCCAGTGTCATTCACATCATATGTAAACATTTCTCTTGGTTGGAGAGTAATTTTTTCTGTAGAACTCACCTCAGAAGTTTCAGGTAAGGCAGTTTGTTTGCACTCCCCTCTGATTCTCGGTGAGGTCTTAGGCACAATTTCTTTTCCAGGCCTTTGAGCAACCCAAGCTCTAAGACCACAAGGCCAAGAAAGAGGTGATACCGATTACCTACTCTCTCAAACACAACCACACTGCAACACAGAGCTTGCACTGTTTTCAAGGAATACTATTTCAACCTTTAAACCATGTGAATAAGTTTTCTGCTTAATGACTTTATTTCTTAGCATATGGATTTTATTCCCTGGCATGTTCCTGTAATACAAATTGCTTTAAAAAAAAAAAAAATCACTAGGGTGAAAAGCAAGTGCTCCATAATAGTGGTCCTATTTTTTAGGTCTGCCTTCTATCATATACATGTACCACAACTTTTACAAATTGCTGTAAGCAAGGTGATGACTGTCATATTCTCTGCCCAACATATCCACTACTGACTGTCCTTAGAGACAGTCCTAGGGAACTATATGGTCCTCTGCTCTGAGCCCAGAATGTTATACCAAGAGCTTATTATAAGAGCGAGATGTTTTCAGTTAAACAGCTGTTATCCCAAAAGTCATTCTATTCAATAACTCTCTTGAATACTGAATTGAATCTTTTGATTCAATTTGATTCCATTTGCTTGCTAAATCTTTTGAACCCGAGGTTTTCCCTTAAAGAAAAGGATTGTTTGATCTATGATGTTTCATTCAATTTAGGTAGGAAAAAAAAAAAAGAACACTGTAAAAAACAGAGGGAATAAATGGAAATTTTTGCTTACTTTTTTGATTAAGAGTTCTGTAGAAATAGAAGATGAATTCTCTAGAAAAAGTAGGGAGAGGCAACCTAATGATGTTACCAAATAGACATCTCTTTTTGCAGACCAGCATTCATAGAATTAACAACCCACAAAAAGATTCTCATCTATAAGCTGAATGTTCAGAAAACATTCAGTTATAGGTGTGATAGAAAATAAACAGGGAGGGAAGTGTGTGGCTGGGTAGAATTAGAGACCTCAGTCTTCAATATATTCACTAATGTTGGTATTTCCTATAACATTTATTCCACCAGCTCAGGGTTATTTCCAAATAAATAGCTTTTGTGTTTATTTGTCTTTATTAGGCATCAAACTCAAGCAAGATTACTCAGTTATTAAACATAGAGAAGACTGCAGTCTTGGGTAGAAAGCAATCATTATACTGAATATTTGCTCAGTATTCAAATCAAGATTAAGGTGTAATATAGCAAAGTAAGTGCTGAAAAAAAAGAAATATCATTGAAGTTCTTAAATTCATTAGAAGTTATTGATGCCTGACCTCTCCACGACAAAAATCTGCATTAATTCTTGACCCTAGATGGTCTGGGCACAGATATATGAAGAATATCTTAGGTAAGGTAGATTTGGTGAATTTTTATCAGTAAGAGCTATGGCAGAGGAAGATTACTGGGAAGATTTAGGAGGAAGAGGTGGAGAGAGACTCTGACAAAACCAGGAAGCCATTTTCATAGGTTACCTTTTACATTGTAAATAAAGTCTTTCTAATGGAGTGTATCACAGGGAATAAAATAAAATAAAATAATCACATTACACCCAGCTCCACAAATTCCATTAATTAAGGCAGTCATTGTTTTGCATTAACAGTCTCTTTTCAGAAGCATAACTTTGGATAATGGATGAGAACAGCCTTAAATTACACTGAAGGTTTTTATAAAGTTGTGATTTGCCATAGTAATTAAATTTTAAAAGAAAAACCCGCTATGTTTTACAATAACTAGATAGCACTGTCCAAATGGTTATGTTCATGCTCATTTATCTGCTCATTAGACTGTGTTTTCTATTTAAGCAATTAGTTATAGTTAGAATAATAATTGCCAAACTTCACGAGAAGAATTTAAAATAGGAATTTTTGTAAAAGGAGTTCCTTTGATAAAATAAAGACTAAAATGAATTTCCTCTCATTTCAAGTATTGACATTGAATTTGGACAGGATGGAATTTCTATGGCAAAATTCCCAGGTGACTTGGGCAGACCCAGGGTTTGACTCACAATGCCAGTGTTCATTAGTGGGATTATATGTTTCCCCAGACTTAGACTTCTTTTAGTCCCTCTCCTCACCATGATAACACCCAGAAATTATAATATATTCAAAGAAAGAAAACCAATGACATTGTCCAGAACATAGTGGAGTCTGATCACGTTCTCTCTCCAGTATAAGTAGGCAAAGATTCCAGGTACTTCTCTGGCAGTGCTGCTCAGCATTTTTGGAAATTGCCTGTTAGTAAGAAAGGAGACAGTATAATGAATGAACCACCAGAGAGTCAATTTTCAGAAGCCTTCAAGCAGGTAATCTCTTCAAAAGGATGAAATAAAGAAAAGCTAGCACTTCTGAAAGGGCTGAAATTAGCCAATATTAAAGTATTTTTGAAGAAGAAATGTATTGTCTCTATTTTTCGTGGCTTCTATCTTATATATATGCTTATGTATAGTTTAAATTATTGCCTAGTGAGTAATGCAGTAGATATAAAGGACAGCATCTGGTACCTACCCACAGGACTTGGGAGAGCATTCAAAAGCAGATAGTGTCTCTTAGAGACAGGCTGACTCAGCCATTAAGTGTCCACCATCTTAAGCAGGGAAGTTTTACTCCTTAACTTTTAGTTTATGTGATCCAAAATGCAATATACACAGGAGGTAACTAGTCTCATGTATTGCAATTACTGACACACTGCTCACTAAAAAAATTAAACTCTGGTTTAAGAAAAAAAAAAAAAGAAATCAACACAAACCCCAAAAAGGTAAATAATGGCCTCAATCCAGTCCGTATTGCTCAATTAACCAAATCTCTTGCCACAAGCCTGCTGCAGAGATGCACAAACCAGGTCCCCAGAACAAGAGACAAATGAATGGGCTTTGCTGACAGCCCTGATTTTCAGGCACATAGAGGAAATTCTTGCAGTCACAGGGAAATGCATATAAGAGATTATAGTGGTATTGCTATATTTATGTGACAAATTTATTTGCTTCACAGACAAGTAAGTATTGATCAATTTTGAGAGAACAATCCTTGCTCACTGTACTTTTGCACTGATCACTGTCAGTGGCAAGTTTCCCCAGAAACATGGAGCTGCTCTTTCTGTGGAGGCCCCTAGTAGCTGTGCTATCCCCAGGTACCTGAATGTCCCTCAAATGAGGCAGTCATGCATATTGACAGAGATCTGAGTTCTGTTCCTTCCTCTGCTTAACTGGCTTCAGTCCCACATCCTCCCTATCCTGGAAATGCCCTGACCACAGAGATGCATTAAAGTGTCCTGGTAAAGTCTCCCTTCAGTATCAGTGCTTTGCTTTTATGCTTCCTTGCCTTCCACAAACATATACAATGTAGTTTAAATGGGAGATGTTTTTTCTGTATGCAAACCAAGGTTGACAGAGAAAAATATTAAACCATAATACTGCTGGAGCAGAGAGCACAAACCCTACGTCCTGTCTTGAGAGTGCATCCTTGCTGAAAAGCTGTTCTTCTTTTGTTATATCTCTTCAGCTATTTTATTATTTTATACAGATAGGACAGCTCTAACAGGAGGCTAGGGCATCCTCTTGGGTGGTGGAAGGATATGATTTCAGGTCTCTCACTTGCCAGGGGATACCTTCACTACCAGATTATCACACAAAAGAGCAGCCCCTTCCACCAGCATTATGTATATAGATCTTTGTTGCTTTTTCTTCCAAATGTACCAGCATAAGTTGTTCCACATGTCATGAGTCCTGGTTTTTACACCAGCTGAGGACACAAAAATAGACTGTTTCAAGTCTGTTTTGAGTGACTGCCTTTCATTTCTTTTTCTTCACCCCATAACAGATACAGAGGTGGTGGGAGGGGAAGAAAATTCAGTCATTTTATTCCCATGGCCTCACTCTCAAGAGCCAAACAAATTTATCTAATGAAACAAAATCTAGTTGGGTCTGCTGAGGTCTCATAGGAGAGCTGTGAGCTAAGGACTCTGAGTACAGTGATTACAATTTTATGGGAGATAAAAGATGTATCCACATAGAGGCTACACAAAGACTCAAAGAAACATCTTGCCCTCTACCAGACAAATCACTCCACATCACTGTGGTTCACTAATCCTTTTACAAACCACACGCTTTCAGACGCAAACGCAGTGAATATTTTAAGGGAATTCTGTTAAAAGCATTCATAAACCAAACACTTCAAGATATTATGCAGAATGAAAATTATTTGCATTTTAACTCGCTAATCAGTTTCCTGAACAGAGTTCTCTCTATACTAGGATTACTGCCTTGATTGGAGTTCAGATTTGCCAATCCCCCCTATTTTAGTAAATCCTTACATTTATCTTGAATAATAAAGATTCTGAAGCTTTTTCTCTTGTCCTGATTGTCAAGTTGTTTTTTCCTTTAAACTAAGTTAAAAAAACCCAAACAAACGTGTTGTCCAAGATCAGTAAAAGCTTTTGTTTGATTGTGTTTAAAATGAAACATGGCTATATTCAGGCTGGCAACTCCTGTCACACATTCACAGTTTGGGAAGCAGCTGGAAGGTTTTATTTAAGAGGAATGAATTTTCACTTCATGCTTGCTTCCACTCCTAGCCCAATTCTGAGTTCCTTAGACTCGGCTCTTGTCAGAAAGAAGAAATAATCTAGAAGCACTGTTTTCAAATTACCTTTTCTCCTTCTTGAAAAGCAATAGTTTTGAAGGAGTGACAGGCAGACTGACAAGTGTTCAAAGTAAAATGAAAATAACATGAGAGCTCCTACTAGCTCTAGGCAACAGGAGATCCAAAACCAATCTGTACTGAAGAGCTTAGCAGCTCTAGTAAATGTACTAACAGCTCTAGTAAATGTACTTGCGTTGCTCTATCACAATGCTCCCTGCTGATTATAATATTGTTCGTCTCTCTGAGAAAACTTCTCATCATGCCTGAGTGAACTCTAGCTGAGCAAAGCACAACAAAAAGAATACACTGAATCTGCTGGAGCATCACTGGAGAAGTAGGGGACATGCCCATCTGATGTGCATCCACCTAAGCTTATGCAAAGTAACAGAGGTGGATGTGACCAAGTGGCTGCAGTGTTAGCAAAACACAAACCCCAACTTATTTCTCCCTTAGCTTTGGTCACAGAGCTGTCCTGCTGCCAATACAGCTGGGCTAGCTTACTAGCTCTCCTCTTTCCTGTAGACCCACTGCTTGATGTTCTTAAGCATATTATGTGGATCCTCTTTCACAGTCTTTGTTTTGCCACAAAAGGGGGAAAAAAAAAAAAAAAAAAGCAGCTCTTCCCCCCAGGCTGTGGCAGTAGCAGCTGCAGCACCTCCTTTCTGAACAGTGGAGACACCGAATAACTTCTGAAAGCTGCTTTACATCATGAAAATTTAGTTGCTGATTTTCATTGCGAGTGAAGCTTTTGTCCACATATGCTAAATGAAGTTACAGGGAAAGACTGGAGTAGGAAAGGACAAAGCAGTGTAAAAAGGGAAGAACAAATCCTAATTACTATCCAGTAGTTGCTTTATGTTCTTTTTTGGCATATCTCACTAAAAGCTAGGAAGACAAAAAGGAAAAAAAAAACAAATAAGGTCGATCATGGAAAGTCAGAGACAACTGCTACACCACTTATCTACATCAGAGCAGGGCCAACAATCTCAGTGATGACACACAGAAAAAGGAAAGAACAAACAACAGGAAAAAAAATGCTAGAAAACATATTTTCATGACAATGAGAGCTTTCTCTCCCCTTCTCTGTTAATACTGAGGAACACATCTGGCTTTCCTCCCACAACATCGCTGTTAGGTTAGAAAGACAACAGTGAGAAAACATCACATTCTAGGAACATATTCAGAACAGGAAAATGTACACTGCATGTAAGAAAAAGCCAATTAAGTAAAAATTGAGAAAAAAGAGCAAAAAGTTCCATTCTCAACAATTTGAAATAATACACAACACTGAACAAATCAGTCACAGAAGTAAAAGATGGCTATTTTTGGTTGCAAGAGAGCTTTGAAAACCCTCTCAGCCATCTGCCATTATATGCTGTCATTACATCACTAAAGTTGGAGAAAGTCTGTCTGTCCAGAATCATTTTGCTACATGGTAGTTAAATGACAGATGCTTCTTTAATTTTTACAGCATACCTGGGTTCTAACAGGAATGAGGTTGTCACTAAACTGGGGGTGGGGTGGAGGGGTGGGGGCGCTGTTCGGTTTTAGTTTCACTATTAAGATTTAAGTCTTTTTCCTTCCAGAAACTGGTGAAAGTTTCCATAACATTTGCCTGGTAGGTATCCTGAAGGCCATGTAAAATTACATATAAAAAGCCTTTTTGGATTACACCAAAAAACAACATGTGGAAGAAAGCAGCTGACAAAGCAAACAGAATGTTAATTATGGAAGTGTAACTTGTGTGAACAAAATGACAGACTTATGTTTATTAACACTTGTCTACACTTGGAATTTTACCAGAATAGATATCATAGAAAAACAGTTTTAGTTGAAACTAACAATTCCAGAATTATTACCAAGAAAGTTTCTTTGGTGTATTTCCAAAGACATGCAAAATTTCAGTCCTTGGAACCAGTTTAGTATGATAGAAAATACAGAACTTTTATTTCTTTTAATTCAACAGAAGTGTTTGCACATCTCCTAGTAAAAGATCACCATTCTATCACAGCTCTTATTTATCCACTGGTATAACAAGTATTGGGACTTTCTGCAAAGACGTACTAACAGACATGCACAAGCTGAAAATATGAAGCAGTAATTTCAACAGTAGAAAAGAGGCTGAAGAAAGCTTAATTAGAGTTTAAAAATATTTTCTTTTACAATTGAGCTACTGAGAGAACACACGCATTTGATATGTTCACTCTCCATCAGATAAGCTACAACTTAAACAGAATCATAGAATCATAGAATGTTTTAGGCTGGAAGGGACCTCTAGAGGTCATCTGATCCAACCTCCCTACACAAACAGGGACATCTCTACCTAGGTCAGGTTTCTCAGAGCCCCATCAAACCTGACCTTGAATGACTCCAGGGATGGGGCCTCCACCACCTCTCTGGGCAGCCCATTCCACTGATCTATCACCCTCATGTTAAAGAACTTTTTTTTAATATGCAATCTAAATCTATCCTTTCCTAGCTTAAAACCATTACTCCTTGTCCTATCATTACAAATCCTTTTGAATAGACCTTCCCCTGCCTTCATGTAGGCCCCCTTCAGATACTGGAAGGTCACTATAAGGTCCCCCCGGAGACTTCTCCAGGCTGAACAGCCCCAGCTCTCTCAGCCTGTCTTCATATGAGAGATGGTCCATTCCCCCAGTCATTTTGGTGGCCCTCCTCTGGACACGCTCCAATATGTCCACATCATTCTTGTGCTGGGGGCTCCAGAACCGGACACAGTACTCCAGGGG
>VYZX01000056.1:7155-17819 GCA_013401335.1 Brachypteracias leptosomus
AGCCTTCTGTTGATGTTTGGAAAATGTAAGGTCTGTAGGTTGAGGACTTGGCAGTATCAACAAGATGTTTCCAGAAAGTCATAAGGAATGCATTCCTGTTCTTAACATCAAATTTCTGCTGGTAGTGGTTAGAGTGGGACAGGACTCAAGACTAGAGCCTATTTCAATGTGTTTGTCATTGAAAATCTGCACTTAGTGTCCTGTGAGGGAAAAGTGGAAGAGTTCAGCATGGCCTTCTTTTGATTTACATTCTATGTGGGAAAGCTGCAAAGACGAAGAGAAACAATGCAATTAAAACTAAAGTGACATAACTAGAGAGTGAAAGGAAAGAAAAATATTGACACAAGCACTGTTAAAAGACAAAAAAACCCAGAGAATAGAATACTTCAAAATATGGATATCACAGCAACATTGTTTATTGTTCGTAGCTCTCCTTTTACCTGAAGATTTTTTTTCCACTGTTGCAACCT
This sequence comes from Brachypteracias leptosomus, assembly GCA_013401335.1. NCBI lineage: Eukaryota > Metazoa > Chordata > Aves > Coraciiformes > Brachypteraciidae > Brachypteracias > Brachypteracias leptosomus. Next base: position 7,626 of record VYZX01000056.1, read on the forward strand.
TCCGTAATATTCAGAAGAACCTACTACTGACACCTGTCATTGTTAATATGGCTTGACTAGTAGATAGATTCCAAGCTGATACCAAAATCCATCTGTATGTCAAAGCATCAGGCATGAGGTATTTGATATGTCTTCTCATGGACTGGATCTCTGTGATGGGAGACAAACATTTCCCATGCAATGTACCTTCCCAGCAGTATCATTTCACGGCAGTTAATGCATAATAAGGCCATATGTTGTGTCCGTTGTTACTGAATCAAGATAAATTGGAATGCAACATGCAGCAAGCATAATTTTGCATTATACAGGTACAATATAGATAAAATTACTGCCAGCTTACCACTCAAGCATGAAGTGTAGATACGCGAAGTTGAGTCAAACTGTGAGAGACAAGACAGACATTCACCAGTTTCAGATGTTTTAATGCCTTGTCTATTTCTTCTCCTGAGGACAAAAATGTACTAGAGTAGATTTCCAAGCTTCTCATATTTTATGGTATCAAAATATGGTCTGTGTTACTAATTATTCCAAAACCATCTTCCAGCTCTCTTCTGTCAACACCGGTTTCAAATGCATTGAATATTTTAGATAGGAAAACAAGCATTCAAATATATCACACTAAACCACGAAAAAATTGAATGTTTTTGACCCTGTAGGTTGCTCCTTTGTTGGTTAATCAGTACAGTTTGACTGAGGCTGGTAAAGTGACTCAGATTTCCCTGACATACATAAGGAAGGTCATTGCTATAATTACTCATGATTATCCATTTTAGCAATGTCTCCTTATCCTTAGAATTGCTCCCTTGCATGGGTTCAATTGGCATTGACTTCTCACTGATTGCAGCTGTTCTTAGAAATCCCTGTATTATATTGTGGACACAAAAGAACCCTTACTATGAACTTCTCTGACTTCTTTATCTTATCCGATTATTTTGCTGTAATATATATTTCCTTAATGGAAACAATGGAACACTTAACTGGATTTAAGTGGATCGTTGTAAGAATCATGTGCTTCAGCTGAGCAGCTGAATTTACCTTCTTATTGTCTTCATTTATTTTATTTAGCATTTCTGTCACCTGGACCTGCCCATCTGCTGCCGTTGGGGTAAAATTATGACCAAAATCATTGTCCCCATCCATTATTTGACTTTAAGAGGTCAGCATTTCACTTTTGAGATTAAATTCAAAATTTTCCACTTTCATTTATGAATTAATTTTCTCACATAAGTAATCCCAGTGAGTTCAAAAGAATTGAACTCAGGGATCTGAATTTATCCCCATGCATGAGCATTTGTAGATAGTATACCTGAGACTGTATTCTATTCCTGAACATGGCTAGAATTTCTGTAGAGTGTCTAATGCATTGTTAGAGACTATGCTCTAATTTAGTAATAACAGTCATCATAACACATAGAGATTGAAGGAGTACAGAGTGTAGAAAAATGGGCTGAATAGTTGATACTTAGTTTTCCCATCTCTATGCAAATACAGCTCATCTACAGAGTTTGAAAAATGTCGGTTTATCTGCCTATGATGGGAAGTATCTTCTGCTCGGAAACTAACCTAAACAAGAGATCTCAAAAAAATCCAAAAGCTTATGAACATCAATAAACCTTCAATTTCTTCTTTGCACATTTCTTTTTCCCTATCCTTTATTAAGCACCTTAACCAAAAGAAATACTTATTGACACTAAAGAAAAAAAAAACAACCCCCCAAAAAGTGATCTCGTGCTCCAGAAGGCAAAAAACCATATGCAGCATTCACTCTAAAATTTGGCAAAGGGAGAGATGCGTAATGAAGGCTTGCCATGTGGCAGATTTACTTCTGTAGCTGTTCTGAAATACTTCTGCTGTGTTGCTGGGTATAAACATATAGAAACTGCAGCCACATAGCATGCAGCGTCTGAACTACTGTGCCTCTGGGTTAGTAGTATACCAATCAACAACCTGGTTACTGTTTTTCAATATTTTAAACAAACCAAAGAGGAACTCTAGCATACTCATTTCAATAAAAGGTCATATCCTCAGTCGATGTATGAATTTGATGGAGTTGTTCTGGCATACATTATCTGAGGCTTTAAACCATTATTTCTAAAATATAAGAGCAGAGCTTGAGCTAGTGTAAATCAGTACAACTCCATTGACTTCAGCAGAACCACTCCAGTATTCTGCCTACTCCAGTTTTTGTTGGCTGAGGATATTGGTCTTTATGTAAATACAGAGCACTTGATTTATTTCAGTATTGCACTGGTTTTCCATGTGGGATTAAATTGTTTTAAATTAAAGCTGCTCTGTTACAAAGGTAGAGCAGCAAAAATTAATGAATCAGACCCCATTCACCCAAGGGGGATCTGAGCATCTTGTCAGAGAAAGTATTTTTTTATACGAGTGCTCATTATGACATGCGCCCTATGGCTACACTGAGAGTGAAATGTTCTGTGACATGTGCACACTCTGATCGTGAAGTGTCTTGATCTGCCAGACACAGCTCCTATGCAGGTGGGATTGGCCACGGGTACATGCTGTCCTATGCTGTTCCCTGAGGCCTCCCCTCAGAGAGCACCAGGTGTGGGAATCCCCATCAGCACCTGTACAGCAGGCTGCCAACATGCTCATGGAAAACTTAAGTCATACCTACTTCCAGGATTACTCTTAAGGATGCCTCCTATCTACAAGCCTTGCCATACCACTTGTCTTTCATCCTCCTTGTCAGTTCCATGTGCAACTCTTGTATATACATACCATACAATTCCATAAAAATCATGTGTCAGCTGTCTCTGTTGCTCTCACAACTTACACCAAAGCTTAGTCAAGGAAAAAGCCCCAGCTGGCTCAGCTCCCCAGCAGCCACAGTTTGGAACAAGATGTTCTCTGAAATTCTCAGGACTTGTCTGAATTGCCAGAGGCCGTTTATAAGAAGTAAAACTTTACTTTATACTGTTGGTAGCTTGTATCAGTCTGGCCTGGAGACTTCATGTTGCTCCAGAGGTTGGTAGTGCTGTCTCCCTGGAGCCTGGAAAAAAATGATTACTACGGATCATGGCATAGCAGGATGGAATCTACAAATCAATGGCTGCTGTAACTGGAGCTTTTGAGTGTCTGAACAACCTGATATATCCCTGGGAAATACTGTAAAGATGTAATGAACGTAGGAGACATGCTTTCTTGTCCTCTATAAACACCTGTGATATGTGAGATGTAATATTCCTCATTGATCTCAATGTTTTATTAGTAAAAAGATTAAAGTAAATAGGCTGCTGTTTGCAAAATTGGCATCTTCCTACTTGTATAAAACAAGCTGTACGTCACTGATCACCCAGTGGTGTGATGTCTGGTGGTATGGGAATTCCCAAGCTGGAAGGTTACAAGGTGGTCTATTTTGTATTTTCCAATATGTGCAAGGAAGAACAATACTTTTTAAAGCTGGGAGACTGCAGAAGTCTTGTCACCCCCGAGGACCCTTGATTAGGGACTGATGAGTTTGGGTTTGAACCTAATAGCCCCAAGGTATCCATGAGTGGGTGACTGGGGCGTCATTTCCCATGGCATGGGGAGTATGAATTGCCTGAGTTCAGCTGCCCTGAGCAGGGTTGTTACTGATACTGGTTATTCACATTAGTGGAGGTAACTTGTCAGCGAGAGCAATTCTGTTTCATCCCCACAGGACCGCGCTCAGGACTTCCAAGAGGACACTCCAAAGGAGGGACAGTGTTGCTGGGACATCATTTGGCATTAGGGATATTTACAGAGCCACTCTGACGTCAAGATGTGGGTGAAACCAGTCTTCTCTCAGTGTAACCTTAATTCTCCCCTGCTTAGACATTTCTCTTCTTAACCACTGCTCTGATCATGAGACAGGCTGAAAGGCCACAGACACATCTTCCTCCAGCCTTGCTGATCTGGACCTGCCATTTGAAGCTGTGCTGCCACTGGCAACTAGCATCAGAGCAGCTTTTGGGAGGTTTAAATTGATAATAAACAGAAACCAGCTCATGACAAGTAACAAGGTGAGCTTTGTGTCACTCTTACAACCCATCCATGTTTGTACAATGTGAGCTGAACTGCAGCTCAGTTCAGTCAAAGGAGAAATATGGCTTAAGTAGTAAGTGCAGCTGTTGCCTATTTATAGAGGGTAGGTTTTTTCTTTTAATTGATTTTTTAGGTACATTTGATATATGAAAAAAATGCCTGATGTTGTGTGTTTAATATTATTTATCTTGTGACCTGTGTTGTTTGTACCTTTAATCTGTATTCAAAATTTGCCCTCCTTATTGATTAGGGGCCCCCATCTGTCAGTCACTCTGCTCTGAAAATCCCATTGATTTCTAAGGGATTTGACCAAGCAGAATGATAGGTCTAAAAACCAATTTTCAGTAGTTGGTGAAAGTTAGATAAAGTTGGATGCTGTGTTATTTCCAGTACAAATGATGTGATACTTACGGATTTGACTGGATAAAATAAAGGATGAAGTTAAACTGACAGAGAAAATAGGGGAATAATATCTGTTTGTGACCCTGTAACTAAGACAAAGGGTCCTTTATAGTCACATATTGTGGTATATGTGCTTGGTCTAGTAACATACTTTTTCTATGCCATAGGAACCTTAGGCTGAATAATTGATCCACTATCTCAGGGTTGAAGTTCATGGAACCTGTAAGTATGCAAAGACCTCAGAGTTTAATGTTTCTGTGCACTTGCTTGGTTCTTCCTCTCCTTCCTCATGTTAAAAGATCTATTGTATATAAGAACCTTTTTGTCTTTTTTAAGTGAACAGACTGAGAAAGTGTCACGGAACAATATCCTCAAAGTTTTATTGACAAAAAGATCAGCATAGAAGAATACCTCACATGTACAATTTCAATGCATGTCACTAGGGAGTAATTAAATTTTTCTAACACAGTGTCTTTTTTATTTAAGCAATTTGTATTTTTTTTATCCCCAGAAAAATAATCTTAGCTTAAATGCATGTTTGTTCTGAGAGTTCCACTCAAACTTGCTACTATTGTGCCAAGGGATAAGAAATTGTCTTATAGAGAAATGTATCTGGCATTGATCTGCATTAGATTGGTTTTTTAGCCAGTGGTAATGCAATGACAAGCCTTTTAGAGAGAAGATGAATGCAATGTAACGTCTTTGAACATGAATTTTTTGTGTGGAACCTAATTAACAAACCTAAACTACTTCTATTCAAATACTCCAGAAAGATAACACCAGTCACAAATGTTAAATATCTGTTTTGCTTTTCTTTGCTTACTCATGCATTTATTCAACACTTGCTATAGCAGTTTATCTAAAATTAGGTCCAAAGTAATTTAGGCAGGCATACCTTATGTGAGAGATTCTGTAGAAGACTTTAAATCATAGTGACAACCATTAGAAATTGCTTAAAGGAAAAACATTTCTGAACAATTGTAGGCCAAAGAAAGGAACTTTTAAAAAGATTTTAAAAACCCACTTTGTGTATGGATATTTGAATGGTCCTTACTCCCAGTAAATTACAGTGTATAAAAATCTGAAGGCCCTGTATAGCTTCTGTGTTGTATATGGAACCCTTGCTTATACTTTAAGTAAAACTGAACTTGTCAGCAGATAATGTAAGCTATTTGGAGTTACCCCAATCTTCACTTCTTCAACTTGGAGCACAATACTATTCAGAAATAATTCATAGTTAAGGCCGTGATGCACAGTTTGCTCTGTGTTTAGCTTTCAGCTTTAGAAACATCAGTCTTTTCAGCACCTTCTATATACATCGGGAAAGGTGGACTTCTCTGAGGTGACCTTAAGCACCTCAGTTAGCAAGCACTGGTTGAAGGGCCACAAATTCTGAGGTAGAAAATTAGACTTTTCAGTCTATTTCAGCATCAAAGTGCTTAGAGCTAGAAGTGCAGGGCTCCAGAAAGAGCAACTGAGTAAATAAGAAGTTTCACATTTCCTTTTATGGCAGCCTTTCTTTCCATTTTATTCATTCATGTCACCTTTTCTCTGCTTACTTTCATCTGCAGGAGGTGGTGTGCTGTGAAGACAAAATTCCTGGGGAGGATGGTTGCACAATATAAATGCTGGCAGGATTTTATACTTGTGGTGCATTCCTTCAGTTCCATTTTGATGCATCCTGAGAATTATGTCAGGATCTGCATTTCTGCTCCATGTATTGTTTGCATATTCTTTGAGTATCTTGAATTCTTTTATTGCAGCTATAATAAATTCTAGTTCATTTTATAATGTCTTTGGTTTTATATTTGCTGTTAAAAATGATCATGTTGCAATCAGAAAAAACCTCCCACATATTATATTGTTATGATGTTTTGACATTACATACATAATTTCCATAAAAACCTTATTAAGAAACAGGAGTTTAAGTAGAAAATGAAAGCAATTCTGCTCTTTCTTCAGGAGCATTAATCTGATTTCCTAATTCTAGTTTGATGAACAAGAAAGGCACAAACCAGAAGCTTTGCACAAGGCCAGGTCACCCTCAGACTACACATCAGTGTAACTAACCACCATCATACAAGAAGATTATGCAGTCAGAATAAAGTTCTTGGGGAGTGATAACTGAAGTCTGTGAGTCTAAGCTTGGTTTGATGAATAAATTCATGTGTAAGTGAGAGTGGCCCTTCTGTGGCAGGGAGACACCTTTGTGTCCCAGACTGCAGGACTTCTTCAAATCAAAATGCTTGGAGCTTCTCAAGGGGCACACACTGTCATCTCTCCCTCTTCCAGAGGAAAGAAATGTATACATATAATATGTATACAGTATATACATAATATGTCATGCAATATGTACCTGTATTTCCAGCCAGTATATAAGTTGATATCTTACTTCTTTGAGATGTCTGAGGTGCTGCATGTATTTAAGTCTGTACAGAGCTGGACTTGATCCCTACATTGCTCTGCTTAAACCTTTCCTTTGGTAACACCTAGTCCACATGCTACTCTTCTGCTTGAACTTTTTGACCTTGTCCGTGTTCTTCCTATTTTTCTTCCATATCAGACACTGCTGCCTAATCACTTTAACAAAAATGGATGGCTTCATGGAAAAGATATCCACATTTTAGGTGTATGAATGCACATCATCAGGTGGTTGTGTCATGACACATTTAACTTATTGGACCTTTCTGTTTATTATTTTCATTATGTTTAAAAGGAATTCACAATACTCCTACTTTTAATAACATTGGTCTAATTTTTTCCTTTATTTTTCTAAATAACATCAGGCCATTAAGAATTTAGATTCAAGAAGTACTGTCCTGTAACTTACCAGGACCAAGTGCAGATCTGAGCTATTAGAGTAAGCTTTTAAGAATTCTTCTAATAGTTTTGATAGCTGTTTTTTCATTTGACTGTGTCTTAGACCTGAAAAAATATGCCTAAAATAATACAACTTTGCAAAGTATTAAAACTTCTTTCTTATATATCACTACAGTGGCTCATGTGCCATATCTTGCAAGTATTGATTTGTACATGAAATCAAATTTGTAATAGTTCTGTTTTTTATTCTTTATCCTTCTGCTAAGTTGGAATCATAATCCAAAATCAATACATATCTTCCAGCATACAGAAAAATGTCTATGTGACAGTGGACCATTTATAAAGTTTCCTTGTTCGTATATATAATATGTACAACATTTTTGAGTCTCACTATGATGTGAATGCCATTTTTTAAAAGTGTCAGTATTATGTCAACATTTTATTTATATAACTTCTTGACTTGTTAAGAATATGTTTTTTCCTTTGTATGACGTATTGAAGCTTATCTGAAAGCACAGATCACTTAAGTGAGACCTCAACTACATCTGCCCAGCTCTTATTCATTATTAGATGATTATGGATGTGTTGGGAAAATAAACCAAGCATAAATAATTGTTATGCATGAGCTTTGTCCAGAACCTCTGAACTGCATCTGCCTATCTTCAATAGTTTATGTGTGCATGAGGAAGAAATCAAGAAACACAAAGGTATTCTTAAGAACGCTACATCCTCATGACATAATTAGGGTGGTATATCTGAAGGTGAGAGAAATCCACATAGAAACCACCAGCTGGCTTTAAGTACAGTGAAAGTCAGGGCTTGTGCACTTCACCCTGCTGTGAGGAGACCTGCTGCAAAGAGTTCTGCTGCCCTGAGGCAACTGTGATGTCCCAGCTGGACACAAGGCCATGGTTGTTGGGGGTGTATCTGTATGGCATGTGCATGAGTATCTGTGTTGTAGAACAGAAATTGCTACCCACCCATTATACTCATCCTGGCTAGTAAATAAGTTTTAAATTTTACTTTGTATGAGACAGAGTGCTGTGGCTTTGTCCTTGTGTCTTTACAGGTTTTGACAGGTTTCTGATACCTGTTACAATCTGATCTCAGGTTAAGGATTTGTCAAAGCTTTCAGAAGAGTCTATTTGTCTCAACATTCTCTAATATATACTACACGAACACATGTCTTGGATTACAATGCTTTTTAAATTTCAGTAACATAATGTTAACTACCTTGCTCTTTCTCATTTAACTGTTGTTTTTTAAATTAATATCATACTCTGCAAAATTAAAATGAGAAAACTCATCTTATTCTATTTTTTTTTTCAGCGTTTCCCCTTGGCTTCACAAAGACACAATTATCTTGCTTGAACCTTTTCAGTCATCTGCTATAGTCCTGGAGGGTTTCAGACTCTTTAGATTCTAAATTCGTACTCCACATTGTCCAATTATTCCTTTTTTATTCATAGAATCATAGAATTGTTTGACTTGGAAGAGACCTTAAAGATCATCTAGTTCCAGCCTGCCTGGCGTGGGCAGTGACACTTTTCACTAGACTGAGTTGCTCANCTTCAGTCATTGTCCAGCTGTATTTGTGCTTGAGATTGCTGCAACCCAGGACCTTGCAGGACCTTAAACTTGGCTTTGTTGAACTTCATGAGGTTGTCATGGGCCCACCTCTCAAGCCTATCCAGGTCCCTCTGGATGGCATCCCTTCCCTCCAGTGTGTCAGCCAAACTACACAGCTTGGTGTAATCAGCAGACTTGCTGAGGGTGCACTCAATCCCACTGTCCATGTCACTGACAAATATATAAAAGAGCACTGGTCCCAATACCAACCACTTGTCCATGGTCTCCACTTTGACATCAAGCTGTTGACTGTGACTCTTTTGAGTGCAACCATCCAGCCAATTCCTTATTCACTGTGTTGTCCATCTGTCAGATTAACGTTTCTCCAACTTAGTGATAAGGGACAATGTCAAATGTTTTGCACAGGTCCAGGTAGATGATGTCAATTCCTCTTCCCTTATCCAACAACATTGTAGATGGCCACCAAATTTGTCAGGTATGAGTTGCCTTTAATGAAGCCATTTTGGTTATCAACAAGCACCTCCTTATATTCCATGTACTTTAGTATAATTTCCAGGAGGATCTGTTTCGCAATCTTGTCAGGAACAGAGGTGAGACTGACTGACCTGTAGTTCCCCTGGTCTTTTTTCTTTTCTTTTTAAAAATCAAGGTTATGTTTCACCTTTTCTAGTCAGTGGGAGCTTAACTAGACTGTCACAACTTCTCAAATATGATAAAGTGGCTTAACCACTGCATCTACCAGTTCCCTCAGGACCTCCAGCTGCATCTCCTTAGATCCAAAGAGCTTGAGCACCTTCAGGTTCCTTAGACGGTCTTGTACCTGATTTTTTCCTACAGTGCACAGTTCTTCATTCCCTTAGTTGCTACTTTTGCCTTCTGTGACTTGGGTGGCATGGCTGGAGCACTTGCCAGTGAAGACTGAGGCAAAAGTCACTGACTACCTCAGCCTTCTCCATGTCCTTGGTAACCAGGTCTCCTGTTTCCTTCCAGAGGGGGCTCACATTTTTTCCAGTCTACCTTTTACCACCAATGTACTTAAATTTTCTTGTTGTCCTTGACATCCTTGACCAGATTTCCTTCTATCAGGGCTCTAGCTTTCCTAACCTGATCCCTGGCTGCTTGGACAATTTCTCTGTATTCCTCCCAGGCTACCTATCCTTGTCTTCACCCTCTGTAGGCTTCTACTGTTTCTCAAGTCACTTTTCTTTTTCAGCCTTCACCCCCGATAACATGCTGTAATTATAGACAGTGACTAAAGAGAACTCTGTCTCAGAGATCATACTCTGATCAGCTTCTAATGTAATAATTCTACTTAATGGATCTCAGTCAAATATCAAGTGTCCCAGAACCACC
>VYZX01000059.1:0-128421 GCA_013401335.1 Brachypteracias leptosomus
CGAGCCGGCCCCGCGCCTGGTTCTGCCGCCGCAGTTCGCGTATCGCTCGGTCCCCGCCCTCTCTCCGGATCCCTCCGCCTCGCCGCCTTCCTGCCTGCCTGCCCGCCTTCCTTCCGCCTGCTCCGGGGGCCGCGGCAGCCCCGCCCCTCTCTCCCCGCGGCCGCTTCCCCCTACCCGCGGCAGTTAGTCCCGACTCCGGCGGCGGAGGGACACGTGCCGCGATTCGGCAGTTCGATATTTTTGGCGCGTAAAAGTTGGAACGGTTTGTTTTGCCGGCGCGGGATTGGCTCGGCGGCGCGCGCCGTGCCCGTCCCCTCCCGCCGCTTCCCGCCGGCAGGGGCGGGACCTCCGGGCCCCCCGGGGCTGACGCTTAAAGGGGCCGCACTCCCGCGCAGCGGCGGTGACTCTTCGTCTTTCCGCAGCCCGCCCGAGGGATCCCCGCTGGAGGGGCCGCGCCTCCCGCGGGCCTGGCCACCACTCTGGCCGTGCCCGGGGGGTGCCTGAGGCGAGCCGGGATGGCGGCCTTGCCGCGCCGCCGCGTTTCCTCGGGGAAGGCATAGCCGGTGGCTCCCGCCGCGCAGCACTTCCTGCGCCGCCCGACCCGGCAATGGCGCGGCCCGCGGCCGTCTACGAGACGGCAGTGCCGCCCCGCCCTGCCTGCGCCTACACCAGCTGCTACTGGTAAGGGGGCCGGGAACGGCGGCGGGACAACCGGGACCCCTGAGTACCCCCTCACAGGGAGGCGGGTTCCCCTATACACCCCCTCGTTGTGAGGCAGCGAGAGCCGTGAGCGGTAACGGCGCGTTGTGTCCGCCCGGTCCTCGGCTCGGCGGCTGCTCTGAAAGTGCTGCGTGACCCGGGGAGACTCTGGCCACAACGAGGGTCCCCCCGGGGACACCTTTGAGCGGGCATCGCTTCTAGGCTCGCTGGAAATGAAGTTAGGGGGGAAATAATAAATTCTTGTGTTTTACAGTGAAGAAAATGTTTGGAAGCTTTGTGACTACATCAGGAGTCAGGATCAATACCCTTTAGAAGAATTCTATGTTGTTTTCATATCCAATGACAGGAGGATGGTGAGTCCATGAGATGTGGTTGGAGTGAAGCTATGGAGAGATTGGGGCCTTCAGACCACAGCCTGGTCGGTGTAGGTGGGACCTGGTCCCAGGAGCCTGGCACAGGTGAAACACGGGCCCAGGTAGTTTAAGCACAGCCCAGCATGGGTGGGAAGTGGTCCCAGGCTTTTAGGCTGCAGCCCAACTTGTAAGTGAGACATGGTCCAAAAGCCTCCTGTGGCTCACTTTGGCTGAGAGGCATGCAAACCACACCGTGAGATCCTTCTGTTATCTGGTGCCTGCAGGACCATGGGAAGAGGCACGATGTCCCTGGGAGCTGTGCGGGTAATTCTTCCCTATAATCTGCAAGTTTAGGAGAATGATTATATTGTATGGTTGAGAATAGTATCTCCAACTTCATACTCCTGAAAGTTAGAAACTAGAGAAAGTTTTCTGGCTGCAGCAGAGATGTAAGCTGATGAAGTGGATAGGCTGACAAAGAACTAGCCAATTAACCCCAAGTTAATCTGTATTATTCTGAAATGTTTTATTCACTTCAGGTTATAATTTATAATTTTCAGATTCCACTCTGGAAGCAGAAATCAGGACATGGAGATGAGCCTGTGGTCTGGGTAAGGCATTCTGTTCTCCCACAGTAACTTGGACTGAATGCTTCTGTAGTTGATGGCTGCAAGGTCAGATATGGGCAGTGTCAGCCATCTTCATCCTAACAAACCATTCTGTTTATGTTCCATCCAAACATAAAGAAGGTGAGACCCGTGAAGGTGACAGAACACTGGAGCAGGTTGCACAGAGAGGCTGTGGAGTCTCCATCCTTGGAGATATTCAAAAGCTGTCTGGACGCAGTCACAGTCAGTTGGCTCTAGATATCCCTGCTTGAGCAGAGTGGTTGGACCAAGTAAGCGCTAGAAGTCCCTTCCAACTTCAACTGTTCTATAATTTTGTATTAGTATTTATTATTCTTCTGCAACAGATCTATAAAGAGCCTAAATCTGGTGCTCCTTTTTACCATTTGTAGTAAATTAACAGCAAGACAGACAGTAAAATCTGCAGGTGACAAACCAAACATTGGTAAGAGTACATAACAGACTAGTGAAAATTATTATTGTTGAGGCTACCAGCTTTGTAGAATTTTAGGTAGATGTCTGTACTTGTAAGAAGGTAACGGATGAAAATATTCCTGTAGGCCTGACAGAGGATAGGAAAATCTAAGCAATATGTGTATTCAGGTGTCAGCAATTCAACTGACCCATAAACAGCGGCTTTGGAGTGTCATTTGATCAATGAGTGTAGTTCAGTAATTGCAACTGCAGAATTCCTTTCAAATACTGCATCGTTACTGAGTTCTTCCAATTACCTGGCATGTGAAAAGAAATGTATTTCTTGTGACAATTTCTCTTTCTGAAATTCTGCAAATAATGTGCAGACTTCTGAAGTTCTGCAGTTTCTGAATCATTTGTTTCTCTCCCAGAATATCAGTATATTTATAGTATTGAAAAGGTTTAGTTTAAAAAGAAATCCCAAGTGTTATGAAGATGATCTAAAAAGGAATAGGAGAGTCAGGAAAGGCCACCACACAATGTGAATTTCTTTTAAAATTTCATTAATTTAAAGGGTTTTTTTCCTTTGATATTTCAATGTATTACAGGATATGTAGAGCTTGTAGCTAATTTTTCTTATACTCTGCAACAGATTTTTCTAAATGTTGTTGGATATGGTTGCATGTGCATATTGGTTTGGCAAAATAGCTTTCACAAGATCTTTTTCATTCCAGTCCCTTTGTGTTTTGGTTTGGGTTTTTTTTTAAATTGAAAGTGTCAAAAGACAGTGCTTCAAACTTTTTCTTGTGAGTGGATTTAATGTAAGCTTTACCGAGCTGTTAACAGCTACCTTCAGTTTAACTCTGGAAAACAGCATTTACAGCCCTGACTCCTAATGTAAGTGACTCCAGTTTCTCCAAACTTTCACCACACCTCTGTTCCTTACAAGTTAAGGAATAAAACTTTACCTCATAACCAAGTGTCAACAGAAAATATTTACCTTGAAAAAGTGTGATATAGTAACCATAGATTTTTTTTCCCAGCTTCAAGAGCTCCTACAGGAATTTGACTCCTGCAGTCCAATTGATCTGAGCCATTTGCTGCTTTTTCAATTGTGTGCTGGTTTTTCAGCTGCTCCTGGCAGCTAAACACTCGGCACTCAAATTCACAGACTGTGTTACTGCAACAGGTACAACGTCTCTTGTTGGAAGAGATCACTAGGTAATGTTAAGCTATTGTCACATATTGTTGAGAGCTTTTATTTAGGACTAAGTCTAAGCCAAAAATGCTTATCCCACTCAACTCTTGTGTTTTGGTGTGGGACGTGAAAGAAATTTGTGATTTTCTCAGCGGTAGTGTACACTTCTAGTTTTGCTGTCCAGGCTTCAATCAAAGGAGGCTGCAGAGGAATGGGAAGAATACCAAGGGTTCTTGAAAGACACAATGGGTGAGACAGGCATAAGGAAATCTCTCTCCTAGCGCCAGAAAAGTTTCAGGCTTAATACTTCAAGGGCAGAAAGCAGGATTTAAAGAAGGGATCTGTATGTTCTGCTTTTAGGAAACTTTTTTTTTTTTTTTTTTTCCCCACTCACTTTTCTGGTTTCTCATTAACAGCTGTTTCACTAATGGCAATTGCCCTTCTTCCCAGGACTACCATGTTATCCTTCTTCATGTGTCCAGTGGGGAGCAGAACTTCATTTATGATCTTGACACAGTGTTGCCGTTTCCGTGTCCTTTTGACGTGTACAGTGTGGAGGCTTTCAGGCTGGATGACGGCCTTCGTCCAGAATTTCACAGGTGATGATAGAAAAGATAAAGACTGTGAATGTTATTTCATGAAATCAAAGCTCAAGTTCTCTTTATGGATGTGTACTGACAGAGGTTTTTTGCTGTACTCCAGTAAAATAAATGCGCTTTTTTCTAAAGCTTAGTCATCAAAAGCCCTTTTCTTTCTTATTGTTGTTTCTTGTTAACTGCTTGGCACAATATTGCTGATTTATGTATTTAATGAAATTAATGCTCCCCAATGAGAGGAAAGGGCTCTTGTTCAGTGTGACTGATACAGTATTGTATACATGCATCTTTTGATATATTTTTTTGTATTATTATTTAGGAAAATCAGAATGATTCGAGCAGACTTGTACCTGAAGACGTTTGCTTCAGACAGATCCCATATGAAAGATGCAAATGGGAGGTGGCAGAAACCTCCTCCTTCATACCCTTGCATTGAAACTGCAGGTAAGCTGCCAGAGCTCCTTTTTCCTGCTTGCAGTGTTGAATGACATAGTCCAAGATGCACATAAGTAATAAATGTGTTTCTATAATGTGTGTTCAGAAGCACATCCAGTGATTTTATTTCATATGAAAAGAAAACAGGGCTATGAAGCATTTGGCACTTCCTTTTCTGCACAGGTGAAGTCTAGCATGCCTCCTGGCATTTACCGTTACCAAACATTAATTACTGATCTTCATTAACTGAGCAGAGGTGAGAGGTAAGTAATACTGTTCTCTCATTGCAGCAGGGAACTGAAGCAAAGAGGCCAAATAACTTGCTTAGGGGTCACAAAGGGAATCTTTAACACAGTGATTACAGCACACTTCAGCTGGCAGGTCCCATCCTGCCCTAGCAGGTTATTTTGACAGATGGAAGTTTCTGGGTTTGCTTGCACAAGTTGTTTGAGGTTTCTCTACCAGGTGAATGGACCTGGGGACACTTTAAGGCAAGCTGGCAAATCAGCAATTTTCTCAAATATGTCAGCCTCTTTTAAGTGATAGTTTAGATAAAATAGCCTCTGGGCCAAGCAGAGAGAGAGACAAGACTTGCCATCTCCCTTGTCCCATAGAGCTGCTTAAGCTGCTCTTCTGCAGCACTTGAGTTTATTCTAATCATGTGTTTGGCCAGCTGGCTAACATTTACTGTGTGTGTGTATTCTCTCATTTTCTTCCCAGATGGAGAAAAGCATGAAGTTTTGCTTTGAAGAGTTTTTATGTTATTGCTCTGCATCTTTGGTTTTGTCACTTTTTCTTAATAATGCAGTACTGGTAGGTCTTCGTGTTAGAGAAGGCAGGACCAAAGAAACATGTTTTTGTGTTTAGGGCCAAGTTTATTGTGTTTTTCAGCTGCTGGGAAGTTAATTCTCAGTCTTTGCTTTGGCTTCTAAGGAAGCTTGGTGTTTCATGGTAGAGTAGAAATGAATTGTGAATGTGGGCAGGAGCACAGATGTAGTCTTCATTGTGAAGCTTTAGGTGTTTTCTAGACAGTCTAGGTTAAGAGGCACCTTAAATTCTGTGTCTTGGTCCTTTATCCAGTAAAGTTTTATACAAAGGTAGTGTAGTGAGTGGAGAATACCTGAAGTGCAGTTCATGGTTCACTGTTAGCTGGAGCCTCCTGGGTGCTGAGGACTTTTTGTTTGCAGAAACCTTATTGTTGTGATAGTTGTGAGCTAATGAAAGTGTGAGGAATATAGATCAGGCCAGACCAGGAAGGTGAAAAATTTCTACTCAAATGAATTGAAAACATTGAGTCATCCTGTAACCTACTGTCAAACAGTTTTGGCGCGCTGTTTTGGTGACAAAAATGCATCAACAAACAGTTGCAGATGTGTCCAGTTGTAGTGAATGACTCCATAGCTGCAAATGCTGTAACTCTCTCCGCTGTTGTACTTGGATAACCTTTACCTCACTAATGAGCAGCAGCCACATGGTCTCAGCCAACCTCCAGGTTCTCTGTGATGTTGGTAGATGGTGGAAGATACATAGATCTTAATTTCTCTTACACTTTATTTCTTCACTCTCTACCTTGCCATGCTGAAAAAAAACATCCATGTCATCCAGTCCAACACCTGCTCAAGCCGGGGGTTCCTTAGGACTCAGTCCAGTCTAGTCTTGAACACCTTCAGGGATGGAGAATCTACCACCTTTCTGGGTAATCTGTTCCAATGTTTGACCACCGACATGGTAAAAAAATAAAAATTTCTAGTATATATTCTGAATTTCCTGTGTTCCAATTTGCATTTTTTTGCCTCTTGTCCTGTTTCCAGGCCCTTCCAAGAAGGCTCTGGCTCCATCTTCACTGTGTCCTCTGATCAGGTAGATACAGAGAGCAGTAAGGTCTCCCCTTCATCTGCTCTGTTTGAGACTGAACAAGCCTTCTTCTTTCAGCCTCTCCTTGAATATCTTGTTCTCCTGCCCCAAACAACTTGATGTTCCTCTTCTGGGCTCGCTCCAGTATGACAACATTTTGAGGTTGGATGTTTTGGTTTGGTTTGGTTTTTGTACTGAGGAGCTCCGAACTGGACACAGTATTCCAGCTCTGTGTAGATGTGGTTGAGGAACATGGTTTAGCGGTGGACTTGGTAGAGTAGGGTTATGATTGGACTGGATGATCTTACAGGTCTTTTCCAACCTAAATGATTCTATGATGTGCTCTGGTCTCCTGGTCAGCTGGCTGAAAGAAACTGGTTTCCCTGCATCCACTGAAGGTCATTCACTAGGTGGCTTCAAGATCTGTGTCAGGACAGGAATAGATTGTGTTAGATCTAGGATGTCTAGTTCAAGTTGTCTTTCACACAGTACAAGTTTCTCCAGCTTTATTTTTTGTTTTCCCTGTATTTGCTTGAGATCCCTTATAACTGTGCTTCAGTGTGCACAGTGCTGTAGGTCGGTGAGGAGTCTGGCTGTAACTGTTGTAGAACAAGCATGTGCTTTAAATTTTAGCTGGAACTAAGTCCTGTGCTTCAGTGATGTGGCTCTGTAGATGAGCACGTGTCCTGCAGGTCAACATACAGGTCTAGAAAGCATTGCTGTCAACAAGAGGAACTGGTCATTCTCTTCCTTTAGAGATTGGTAAAGTAATGTCTTGGCACAGTCTTATCAGGCATAAAAGCACTTTATTTTAAACTTGGTGGAAAACTGGGTGTCAGACCTTTTGTTATCATAAAAGAGCCTGGGGTATTAATGTTCATGTCCATGCCAAATTCTATTGCAGATAACTGTTTTCTCCCTGCCGTGTCACTTAGATAGAGTGCTCTGTTTTCCCTCTTAGTATGTGTTTGCATATGATTAAATTGTTTGCATATTTCAAGTTAAAGGTGACTACAACTTAATGGATGACAGAATTGACCACATATTGGTTTAGTATCAAGTTATTTGCGAGGCACATTTAGATCAGAGGATTATTATTATTTGTTTTGCTGTCATTTAGAGTCGCCAAAGCTCTGGAGAAGATGATTGCAAAAGCATTCAAGGCTTTTGTATTACTTCTGTTTGCTATGTGACTTCTTTGATGTTAAACAAATGTTTGAAGACTGAAAAAATACGATAAAAGTGTATTAGTCTTTTTAAAAATGTATACACATTGTGCTGTTAAAAAGAAATGTCCATTAACTCGTGGTATTTAAAGATAATCAGCACTCCAGTACTATTGTGTGGATACAATTTGCTGTGTGTTAAAGCATATTAGTTACATTTCTATACACTGCTCTTCTTACTCCACTTGGTTTTAAAGCTTTTAGTAAACTTAAAAAGAAAAGAATGTTTGCTCTTCGTGCTAAATTATTACCTCTTACAGAGCAGCTGTTAAGCCTGAATATAGAAACTACAGAATTTCCTTCTTAAAAAGCGCTAAGTTAGACATGAGCTACATAGGAACATCTGTAGGGTAATGTGGAGCTAGGACAGGATAGTGGGGTCAGTGATCCCTTTTCTAATGTATACCAGGAAATGTTTAATGACCATGAAATTACTTTTGGAATTGAATCAAAATCTCTAGCAGTAACCAGTTAAGCATTTTTTTTCCCATCACTAACTGAAGGAATAATTTTTAAACTGTATTTGTGCTGCTCATGGGGTTTCAAAATAAACCATCTAAAATAAGATTATCTTGAGTCATTGTAGTTTAACCCCAGGTGTCAAGGAAGCACCTCACAGCCACTTGCTCACTCCCCCCAACAGTGGGAGGAGGGAGAGAATTGGGGGGAAAAACAGAAGTAAAGCTCATGGGTTGAGGTAAAGACAGTTTAATAGGACAGAAAAGGAAGAGAAAATAATAATAGAGTATACAAAACAAGTGATGCATAATGCAATTGCTCACCACCGACTGACTGATGCCCAGTCATTTCCTGAGCAGCAGCCCCCTTGTGGTGGGTTTACCCTGGCTGGGTGCCCGGTGCCCACCCCTAGTCCCTCTATCACTCCCCCCCCCAACCCAAACCTCCGTCAGCAAGGCAAGCGGGGAGAGAGTAAGANGTCAGCTTTCCCCATAGTTTCTATACTGAGCATGATGTTATGTGGTTTGGAACATCCCCTTGACCAGTGGGTTAGCTGTCCTGGCTGTGTCCCCTCCCAGCTTCTTGTGCCCCTCCAGCCTCTGCTGGCAGGGCAGTACGAGGAGCTGAAAAGTCCTTATGTTAGTATAAGCACTGCTCAGCAACAGCTAAAACATCAGTGTGTTACCAACATCATTCTCATCCTAAATCCAAAACATAGCAGTGCACCAGCTACTTGGAAGAAAATTAACTTTATTCCCACCCAAACCAGGAGAGTCATAAATTCCAGTCCCTGCTTAAAAAAAATTGAAGTTGGAACTAGGTGGTTTGTTTAGTTTTTTTTTTATTTTTTAAGAACCTTAGCAGTATTTTCTTACAAAAAGGCTGTGCTGCCATTTAGCGTGACCTAGACAGGCTGGAGAGTTGGGTGGGGAGAAATTTAATGAAATATAACAAGGGCAAGTATAGAGTCTTGTATCTGGGCAAGAACAACTCCAGGTACCAGTATGGGTTGGGAACTGAGCTGTAAGAGAGCAGCATAGGAGAGAGGGACCTGGGGGTTCTGGTGGACAGCAGGATGACCATGAGCCAGCAATGTGCCCTTGTGGCCAAGAAGGCCAATGGCATCCTGGGGTGGATTAGAAGGGGTGTGGTTAGTAGTTCAAGAGAGGTTCTCCTCCCCCTCTACTCTGCCCTGGTGAGACTACATCTGGAATACTGTGTCCAGTTCTGGGCCCCTCAGTTACAGAAGGACGGGGAACTGCTTGAGAGAGTCCAGTGCAGAGCCACAAAGATGATTAAGGGAGTGGAACATCTCCCTTATGAGGAAAGGCTGAGGGAGGTGGGGCTCTTTAGCTTGGAAAAAAGGAGACTGAGGGGTGACCTCATTAATGTTTATAAATACATTAAGGGAGAGTGTCAGGAGGATGGAGCCAGGCTCTTTTCGGTGATGTCTAATGATAGGACAAGGGGCAATGGGTGTAAGCTGGAACATAGGAGGTTCCACATAAATATGAGAAGAAACTTCTTTACAGTGAGGGTGACGGACACTGGAGCAGGCTACCCAGGGAGGTTGTGGAGTCTCCTTCTCTGGAGATGGTTAAAACCCACCTGGTTGTGTTCCTGTGTGACCTGCTCTAGGTGATCCTGCTCTGGCAGGGGGATTGGACTAGATGATCTTTCGAGGTCCCTTCCAATCCTTAACGTTCTGTGATTCTGTGAAAAAACATCCCAAACCAACCAACTAAACAAAACCCCCTCAATATCCTCAATACCTCATCAGAACTCACATGTCAAGCATTAGGTTTTTGCTGGCTCTGCTCTCGCCCTTTCACAGGGCTAGACCCCTGTGTTTCTTGTTGGCAGTGCTCTGGCCTCTGTTGTGCTCCCCTGCCGTGCACGCCAGGAGAAGCTGGCCAACCTCGCTGGGTGCAGGGTGCTTTTGTAGCCAGCCCTGTCCTCAAAGCAGCTGTGCTGGAATAAGCATATCTGAGCTGCGGCAGATTCCCCTGATCCCACCTGGTTGTTGAAAGGAAAACAGGGGCAAGTCTGGTATTTTGTTCAAATAATTAAAATGAAGAAGATACAATTTGGGACACAGATTTGTCATTCTATGGCTGGTGAGCTCAGCCTGGGGTTTCCTTTTAAGTTTTCTCTCCACAAATTAATGAGGTCTGATTCTGCTTAGTGTATGAGTCCTGATGAGATCAGCTCTCCTTGCTGCAAGCCTGTGTAAAATATAGCTTGCCCAGTGCGCTTCAGAATTACTCAGAGCAGATGGTTTTACAGCTTATACACAACTGTTAACAGCAGCTCTAACACTGAGAAGCATTGGTTTACATTTCAGTTCTCTCTCGGTGTTAGGTAGCACACTGGCAGGATTGATCTGTAAAAGCTTTCTGTTCTTTTTATTATTATTAAAATCCAGGGTAGTCATAAATCATAGGGTTTTACTTGTTTGGGGTTTTTGTTTGTTTTGAAGAGCATGAGCAGGGCAGCTGAGGAATTCTGGAGGCACTGTCTGTGTGACACATCTGAGTTACAGGCAAGCTGCTAGACAGAGGCCAGACAGGTGTCTATGGTTTCTTTCTGTATCTTCTCTATGAGCCAATGGTAGGATCCTAGTGAAAGCAAAAAAGCAGCACTGATACAGATGTAAGTAGCTCATATGCACTCCATGGGAACCTTCTGCTCCTCTCCTTTGAGAATAAAACTCCAGTCTGTCAAGCGAGGTCCGTCCTTCATCAGCTTTTGTGGAAGTAAAGAATGAAGTTGGTATAGAGCCAATAAAAGTAAATCTAAGAAGGGAAGTATTTAATTTTTGTGAGTGGCTTGTTGAAATTACACTGCTTCCTGTGAAAGATAATTTAAGGTGCTGAGCTTTGTTTTTCACCGAGATGGACCAGGATAGTTTGCACAGTCAGCTACATCTCAGCTTTGGAGACAGCACCATCAACCTGAGTGTGGTAACAGCCTTTCTGACTCTGCCTGCAAAAACACTTCTCTCCCTGCCCAGGCAAGGGAGGGGGATCTGAAGAGAGCTGAACACCTACGCAAGTCTCTGAAGAGCCCAACTTTCTAAGTATTTTAGGTGCCCGCAAGTTTAGTCAGCAGCAGAGCAGATCTTAGAGGCTTTGTTTCAGACTTACTCACCTCCAGCAGCCCTTTGGCTGCTAACTACAGTTGGCAGAAGCCACAAGTCTTGTGGCTAAGAATGCCATCTGATAGTGCACGGCATTTTGTTTTGCCCCTGCTCGGGGCAGAAGTGTCAGACTTCATTAAAAACAGAAATTTATGCAAGAATCCCAGAGTGCACCAGCTGGGTCCCACTGACAGTGTGCATGTGGGGTTCTTCAAAGAGGAAGATTAGGTCTGGGCACGCACAAATGCAAGGTGGTTTAACAGCCACAGCACCCGAGGAGGACTGCAAGTGTAATGTAAATCTGAAAGAGAGGTTTGTCATCTCTAGCATCCTGTCTCTCATGTAAATTCTGCTGTTTGTAACTCTTTATCTGCTTCAGGAAAAGGACTGGGATCATAGAATCATAGAAAGTTTTAGGCTGGTAGGGACCTCTAGAGGTCATCTTGTCCAACCTCCCTACACAAGTAGGGACATCTCTACCTAGGGCAGGCTGCTCAGAGCCCCATCAAGCCTGACCTTGAATGACTCCAGGGATGGGGCCTCAACCACCTCTCTGGGCAGGTGTTCTTGTGCATTTTTTGCAGAGCTGTTTCCTAAAGCTGCAAGGTCTAACATGACATCCAGGGCATTCAGATGGAGCACGTCAATAAGAAGAGTGGCAGAGGGAAACTGTTACATTCTCAATTGGATAACAGGAGAGGTCTCTCTGCTCTCATACTGCTTCAGTGCCATCTACTGACCGGCTCTTAGACCATCTGCTTTTTACAGGGATGTTCTTGTTTGCTTTGTTAAACCTATTTTTCATTTCCCTGAACTTCTCTGATGGACTGTGTTACATTCTGCCACAATCCTGAATTTAAGAGTATTTCAGTTCCTGCAGACAATGTGACAACAGCTTCCAAATTGCTAACAGCAGCAGCAGGGTTTGGAACTCTACTGGAACAATCCCCTGTGGGTTTCTTGACCACTCCCAGAACAGTTTTATGAAATTACCATTCTCCTATGCTCAGTGCACATAAAGCAGGGGATTATTTATCTTTCAAATCTTCAACTATATGAAGAATCACATTAACTTTAAAATGGAAGCATCTGGGAGGAAAACACAATTTGGGAATTGGAAGAGAGGCTTATGAGTCTACCAGAAAGCAAGAGCTGTTATCTGCTACTAATTGTTCTTGAGCTACAACAGCAAATTGCTGGGTTTATGCTCTTTTAAATCCCACATAGGCAGAAATCCTCCCTGTTCTGCCAGGCAGCAGAAGGAAGATGTTTGACTGAACCTAAGGATTTTCAACATGCAGAGCCCAAACAGGTTAACAAGAAAAGGGCCCAGGGCTTGGAAGTGGTGAGAGCTGGGATTAGGGAAATCACAAAGCTATGCCCTGGTGTAGATGTGGTGCAAACAGGGCTTCAGGGGCTGGATTATGGCTGGGACTCCTGGGTCTGGGATTCCCGAACATTGTCTTCCCTTCCTCGCTTATGCTGCCCATAATGGTAAGCCTAATTACACAAGCTTTTTGCAGCTGAAGCAAATTCCATCCTATGGATTTTCTAATCCATTCATTAGAGCCTACTCTTGTTTGGTTCTTAATCCTCAAATGTGCGCATGAATCAGCCATGTTAAAATAAATAAACATAGCAGGAAAGCTGTAACAGTAAATCCCATGGCTCTCCCACTCTGTTCTTCAAACTCATTCTCTTCCAGTTTTCTTCTAATGGGCATTTAAAGAGATTATTTACACAGATAGTCAGTGAGAACATAAAACAACAAGCCCACAATGTTTGTAGTCATAACCGAATAGGCTGAGGAATCGGAAACCTCTGATCAGCAATAGTTCTGAGTCAGCAAAGCTTGTACCAGGCCAGTTCCAGAAAAAGGAGGATAAGGCACCTAACCCCAAAACTGCACACCAGCACTTTCCACTGAGCTCTCTGGGATCCACGAATGGGACAGGATGGTTGATACCTCTCACGGGGGGGGTCAGAGCAGATTAAACTCCTGGCAAAGAGCAGTCATGCTTACTTTTCTTTTGAAGCCATGGCAGTTAACCTGTTCCCCCTCTGACTTCATTTAGTGGTTCGGGATTAAAAAAATAAAAGTGTTTGCCCTCAGGCTGGGTTTGTGCCCTTCTTCACCTGAGCATCCCTCAAGGCTGTGGGCTGTGTTTCTTCCAGTCTCCGTATTCTGGCCTTGCAGTGGACCTGTGCAGCAAAGACAAAGTTCAGGGCTGGAGGGAAAGCAAATTCTGGAGCCTGGGGAGTAACAAATTGTAGGTTTGTGAAGGAGTAAATTGCTTCAGAAGGACACTACACAACTTCCAGTTTTCTCTGCTACTCTGATCCAGTTCCTCTGTAGTGAGTGCAAAAGCTGACTTGGTTGACTTCGGTTCAGAACTTTCTGGGGGAATGGTATCTCCCCTGCCTTTGGGTAATCACATGTGTGAGTGCAGGAGGACTTCAGGCACCTGTTGCTTTGCAGTTCCCTGTGTTGTTTTTTACTTGCACTCCTGTTCTCTGACACTACTTGACCCTTCCAGGCTGCTGTCACAGGGAGAAATCTCCTGTGCAGACTGGTTTCTATTGACTAAGGACAGTTACTGATCTGGTAATGTGATTGTTGCCATGGACAGAGGGAGGGATCAGGGGCGAAAGCACCATTTCAGAGACTGGAAATAGGTGTTTTTGTAGCACTATACAATTTGCACAATCTTACTGGACTGCAGCTCAGCAAGTGTGCTATGAACTCTTCGTTATTTTGAACTGAACTATCAAAGAGAGGTTGGGTTTGAGGGCATTTTCTTGATAGATGTATACCTGTGCTACAGATGTTGCACCAGGAACTTAAATATTTCCATTTTCCGGTCGTTTTTTAGACTCCAAGATGAACTTGGATGATTTCATCAGTATGAATCCCAAAGTGGGATGGGGCTCAGTGTTCTCCCTTCCAGACTTCGTGCATCGGTTTGGCAGACAGACTGAATGCAGCTACTCCCTGGAAGGACAGTGAAGTGAACAAAGATGTTCTCCCTGCTTCTCTTCTGAGTGCGTGCATTTTGTTTTGCTGCTCTTACATTCTATTTATGGTTTACATTTCTGTACATGGAATAAGTATTTGGGAAAACCAAATAACCCATCAGAAGTATCATGAACTGAATAAAAACTTTTATTTTGATTATGGAAGAATGAACTTGGTTTTTAATGTCAAATCAGAGGCAGACATCCCACCATAATAAGCATACTACTTTTCCATCTACTGTGCCCAAATTGGAAAGAGCATTTACATGCTGTGAGAAAAGCTTTTTGAAAAATGCACACATAAAATACTGAACAACTTAGCTCAAATTGCTATGTTGCCACATTTTAGAAGTGAGATACAGTGTATTTTCTTTACGTTATGATTTCTGTCACTTACATAAGCAGACTTTGCAGCTTGGTTTAGTCACTAAGTTTAAGAATTAGGCCTTATGTAGCAGAAACCTGAAGGCCAGACCCAGAAAGGGAACAAAGATTTAGTGGTATGGTCTTGAACTCTCTTGCATCACTATGCAGGTAAGTATCCAGGTGTCTGTGTGAGGAGAGAATTAAATTCCGGCTATTTCAGAGCTAGTGCTGATGGTTGGGGGAAGATGCAGTTGCTTTGCCTTCTTACACTGGCTCTGCATTCTCACCTGCCCCCATGTGCTTTCACTTGGCAGTTGGGCCCCATGGTAATACCCCGTAGGAAGCTAAACCAACAGAAAGAAGAAAGGTTGGGTTTTTTCTGCCTCTTAGCTCCTTGAACAGGCTTGCCATGAGGTCAGACAGCTGCTCTTGCTGGTGTAAGGAAATCAGCAGGGACATATGGTTGGGGGGAAGGGAATGAGAAAGGGTTTGCTTGCTGCTGAATTTCCTTATAGGTGATACCAGGCTGCATCCTTGCAGGGGAACCCAGGAAAGCCATCATGTTGGCTGGGGATTTGGAGCAGTTTTCCACATCCTGAGTACCCTAAACATGGGGTTACAGCAATAGGCTAAGGTGGGTTATTTAATTCTGTGGGTTTGGACCTGCTCTACTTTACATACTAGTGTATCGTAGAATCACATTCGGGTAGAATAATTCAGATGAGAAGAGTCAGGCAGTCTCTAGTCCGATGTGTTCAGGTCAGACCAGGCTGCTCAGGGCTTTATCCAGCCAGGCCTTGGAAACCTACTGGGATTGAGACCACAGTAAACATTTGTGAGGGACTCCAGTCCTGGTGAGGGAAAGCACAATAGTGGTTTTAAGCACAGTAGTGGTTTTAAGTATTAAGGGATCATTTTATTTGTAAGTGCAGAAAAATATAAAAACTTCAAAGATACTTATATGCATATTAGTGTTATATAGGTGTATTGTTAGATACGTATTCTATTATTGTATCTCCCATCAGATCCAGAGAATTCTACTCAGTATGTTAACAGCAGAGACAGATCATTGGACAACTGTAGGATTGATTCACTTCCTCCAGACATCTCTTTTTCGGTGTTGTAAGGGCTGTCTGAACGTAGAAACTTACACTTTCTGTTGCCAGATGCAGCACAGCTGGTTGGCTATGCAGAGAGGCTGCTACCACAGGGATTCCTTTGATACCAGCATAGGAGGTCACTTGTTGGGACACTCATCTGCAGAGTGGGAGAGTTCATCTATCGTTTCTGTCTCTGAACCAGGGTCACTAGAAGAGACTTGAGATGATGGAATTCAGGATTCCTGATAAATTGGTGCTCAGAACTTTCCTGAGAGGGGGCAGCTCTAGATTTAACCAGATACACCACTGTAAAAGCTCTGATTTACTGGTGTTTGGATCAAACAGTGGCTCTTTCTGCATGACGCTGATGTGGCAGGCAGGCTTTGAATGAGTGAAGGTGTTGTTACTTAATATTTTTGAGTGATGTCAAAACTGGTTGTGAATATGCACAGCAGCAGAAATTTGCCTGCTCAGCTCTGTACAGATGCTAACCCAGTGCCCAGGGCATTGCAAACACTGCCCAGGTTAGACTGTAGCAGAACAGAGGATTTAAAGATTCATGGTTTAGATCAACAGTTTAGAATAAGCACTTTTTATCCTTCAAGTCAGTGGTTGGATCTCATATACACAGAGTTCCTGTGCATTGCTCAACAGACCCTTTGAGTTGCAGGACATTAGGTCTCATCCCTGCCTACCTGAGTGTGTCATTTGAAATATTGAGCTGCTGTCCTCAGCTGGTTTCTGGTGCCTGAAGTATGGACACACGCCCTTTAGTGAGGCTCAGCCACAAGAATGTGCCTGGTTTAAGCTAGTTTCAGGATCAAGGCTGTTAAGAAGAACAGTCACAACATTATTCAGAATATACAAGTTTTTTAGAAAAAAATCATTGTGAAGAGACAGTCCTTTAAAAGATGCTTAATTTTACATGTGGCAGGCTGGGTGTGTATGATGATAGCTTTTCTGTAATTAACAGTCTTTTTTGTAGCTCTTGTAAAATATCATTCCAGAGGGATAGGTAGAAGCCAGAGAATTATTTCATTCAGGACTGAGGACATTGATATTGTGGTGCTGTCTCTGTAGCCCTTCAAGTCTTGTAGCATTTTGTCACCATTTCAGAAGGTGCAGTATCAGAAAGATAGAATTTAGGAATACACCAAGTGCTCGTTGGGGCCCCAAATACAAGGAGGAGGTACTTGCTTCACCATAATTAGCAGAGACCAGCTTTTTTTCTAATGCAAATTAGCTCTGGTGTCCCATCAGAGCGACTTGCTGTGTTTAACCTTTCTGCTGTCACCTCAGACTGGTGCGGGAGGTGGCCCCACCAGCGTGGTTTACTCTCTGAGCACCACAGTAAGTTGCAGACAGAAGAGCGAAGTTTGTTAAAGGCCACTTTGCTGGTTGCCTGCAGAAGCAGTGCATGTCAGAAGTACAAGCAGAGACCTACCAGTGTAAAGCTGATGGCAAAGAGGCAACTTCACTGCCAGACATCATCAGGTACCAGCTCTGTGATCACTGCTGTATTTAATCACCTAAATTCAAGCTACTTTCTACCATGGGCATACATATGTCTGGGGTACACCATACGGCAGAGCACGACTCGGTGGTCTTCAGGTACAGCTCCAAGCCGGCCAGTACAGCCACCCAAACAAAGTGGTGCTCCAGGGAGAACCTCACTCCTTGAGGCAGGGGAACTGGGTTCATGTGAGATACAAAATAATATGACAGCTTTGACATTACTGCAGGGCTGATTGGCTGGGATGCAGGGGCACAGCAGATCAGCACATGCTCACCTGTATTCCATGCAGTTGATAGCCCTCAAGACTTTTAATCTTCCCTGTGTCTAGACAATGTCCCGATGTGTCCAGCACGAAGAGGTGCTACTTATTCAGTATTTCAGTACAATGATTTTTTAGTGCAGCTGAGCTTCCATTCCCTTTCAGCCGCCTTTACCTTGTCCCTTCCCACAGTGAAGTCTTTCTGTTGTCCAGTTACTACAGCAGTTATGTGCTGAGAGCCCTTGTGCGTTGGCTTTTTAGACTAGGTGACCCTTGAGTGAGGCACTGAATAAAGCGAGGAGAACCCCCCCTGCCCTCAGATCAGTTATGCACAGTCCCACGGTCTCCCAGCCTTTATATCCTGTTGGTCACTGTACATTCTCCAACACTTTTACTTCTAGACATCATAGGGCAAGACCTTGACAGGCTTATACTCATAGTGGAGGACTTCCTACCTCACGGGTAGTTCCTTGACTCTATCAGGCTGTTGATGCAGTAAGCAGCAGCATGAGGTCGGACACCCACATCTCTCCTGCCTTACTCTCTTCTCTCCTCATTTTTTAGTTAAGAATATAGTTTATTTGACACCTAACCTCTTTTATTTGGCCTGTTTGGGACTTCAGAAAAAAAATGCTGTTTTTTCTGGCATGCATTTGCTTGGTCAGCGCATTTTTGCAAACTTTTAGGTGGCCAAGGTCCATCTTGAGAAAATACCATCTCTCAGTTGGCCAGCAGAGAGAGCAGTCAGCATGCGGTGGACGTGCGGGTGGGATGCTGGGCCAGAGACACTTTCCTACAGGCTCAGCTCTGCCAGTAGCAGTTACAGCTCAAAGCAAAAAATTGTGACAGCAGTGCAGAGGTGATCTGTCTTGCAAGGTTGTGGCTCATGGGTTACATGTTGCCCTTGACTGCCCGAGCCTCTCATGCCAGTGCAAGTCCTTCAGGCACATCAAGGGGTGTATATCAGCATTGTCAAAGCACCTACTGATTTGGGGGGATCTGCTCAGCATTTATGGTCCCTGCTGAAAGGGGTGTGTGACACCTTAGAATATCAGACTAATTGCTTCACTATCAATTTATGGACTTCAGAGGCTAAATTTAGGTACCTGGGATGCTGCATTCTGGTCTATGCTATTAAGGAGGTAGGGAGGCACCAGGGTGTGTTTGAATGATTCAGATTCCAGGATGAGAGCCCAAGTCATGACATTTTGACCTGCATGGCCTCCTCTGCTTACCCATCATCATCCAGCCCAAGCCTCAAGCACTATTGCTCTCCAAACATCCACTGTAAAATGGTCATCTCTGGGGTCCACTTTTCCTTTCTTAGAATGACTTCGATCCAAATTTTCTCATCTTTCATAGTTTATTTCCCACTCCTTTTCAGCAAACAGGGGTTGTAGACTGAATGACCAGGGAATAGGAAAGAGATGTGACAATCCCACCATGTCCCTGCAGTTATGTCCTGCTTCATTCCTTGCAGAACCATTACCAAGGCACCACCCATGACCCAGGTGGTGGCTGTGCCCTGTGACTGGCACGAGCCACACTGCTGGAGGGGAGGACCTGCAGAGCATCGCTTCACACATTTCCCAGCTGAGCAGATGGCTCCAGGCTTGGTGGGGTTGCCCTCCTACAACACTTGGATTCGCAGGCTTGGAAAATCTCATCTCCTCTTGAGGTGAAACCTGTCTGGACATCTGTCTCTCTTCAGGTAATTACCTACTCAGAGATTTGAGGGAAGGAATGCTGTGATTTTCTTCTTTCTTCTGGCTTCCTCCTTATGCAAGAGTTGGCCCAGTTGAGGCCAAGGTTAATGAAGCATACCCAGAGAGGGAGTGTCTGGAGACATCTGCTCAGGTTTGCTCAGCAGCTGCATGCACCCTTCCCTGTGGAGCTTGGCTCTCCGTGAAGGTTTTCATTTGTGATCATGGAGTCAGAAGTGAAACACTCTGTACAAATGCAGCCTTTCCACAAGTTAAGTGCAGCTGCAGTAGTGGTTCTGGAAAATCTCTCCAGTTTGACCTAAGATAAACAAACATGGTTGCTTAAGTATCCTCAATGTTTCCTTATACTTACAGTAGGAAATACCTTGGATACTGAGGGCAGCTAAAACAAATCTTACTTGGTTATCTAAGGCCTCTGGCAAGTTTCAGAGTGAGCTAAGCCACTTCCTAGGCATAAGGCGTACCGAGCTTCGTTTTATAGTGATAAAAATAAGCATTGAAAGGACCTGAGCTGTAAACTGTCACTCACAAAGTCCAAGTGAAATGACAGTATCCACCTGAAGCTCATTTTGAGTGTCTGGTGCTGGAGCAGAGGGAGGTGAGCAGGGTATTTCCGACAAGCTGAATTCCTGACATTATACTACTTAACAGCAGGAAATACTCATTTGGCCTGGTTCTGTGTCATACCAGCCTTCCTATGCAAGGCTATATCTGGAACCCAAACACTGCAATAAGGCAGGAATCATTATATGTTGTTTTTTTCTTAAACGGCCTACACAGTAAGAAGATGGTAGTTATCTCAGCCTTCCCTTCTCTTTAGTATGCAATTGTGGCGACGTGCTTCCCACCGCCTCAGCCTGGCTGCTGAGATGGCAGCGCACCAGCTCCACACTTGGAGCCATCCTGAGAAAACGTTCTGCTGTGGCTTTTAACCATTTAGCTGTAAAGCTCCCTCTGCTTCCACCATTTCTAACTGCTGGGATGAAGCAAGGGTTTCCAGTCCTTGTTTATAGCCCGTGTAATCAGTTTGGCTATTTATACTGTACTCATCACAGAGCACTTTGCTGTATGAAGTGGTCACGGTTATATTTATACCAGTGCAAAAACAAAGTCATCATAAATTGGGGAGGCGACATCCAGAGTATTTTTTCCTTGCTACGTGACACTGTTTCTTCAGCAATTCAGACTTTTAATGGGCAAAGTCATGCTCCTAGAAAGAAAATAGAGCCTGCTGTAAGGCAGGAATCCCACCAGTGTTTATTTGTGTTTGTGTTTTTGTCTTGTGTGAAGTAAATGCAACTTTTTAGTCAAGTAGCTTCTACCAGCTGCTACCTTGGTATGAATATGCAGCACTGCCAGTAAAGTCCATAGGGTTGTCTCAGTACGGCTGAAAGCAGAGTTTGATCTGCTCTGCCAGAGGTACTAAAAATACCTTTTAATATGCTAAGGTATGTGTCTGGCTAGGAGTTGTTTTCAAACGCATGGTTCCATGGAGTTGCTACAAAGTAAACGGAGCCCAACCAGCCTGGTCCTGAAATGTGAAATCTCCAGTGCTGGGAATGGCTTTGGGGGTCCATCCTCTCTCCTGGCTGGGGGGCACTGGCACAGTGCTCCCTTAACCTTGTTCCCAGCTAGGTTGGGAAGAAGGGACTTGGAGGGAATTTGCAGTGCCCTGTTTGCTATGTTTGTCAGAGATGTTTTATGGGGAAGATTGTTTCTTTAATCGTCATTCTCATTTAACTTATTTGATAATCATTAAATAAAAAAATCCAAGTTGTGTGTTTTTGAGAACTGAAAGGCCAAGTGAGGGGCATTGTTCCTAGCAGAGAAGACCCACACGTGGTCCCAGCAGCCCCCATTCTCCAGCCTCTCTGAGCCCATGCCATGCATGGAGGTTGGATCCATGCACAGGTGCAAATCCCCAGCCTTGTCTGAGCTGCTGCCAAAGGCTGCGTGAGCAGGGACAAAGCGATTGCCCTCCTCGACAGCTGCAAGACCCAACTGAGACCTTTCTGGTGATGCTTTCTGAAGCCTTGCTGCTTTGAACCATTGTGGAAATCACAGCTGTGGAACAGCTCAGACCAGCCCTGGCCACATGGGACAGGTCCCAGCCCTTGCCAGGGACCATGGTTTCCCCACTGCTGGCTCCCTGCAGGGGCAATGCAGGTGATGGAGGTAGCAGGACATCACCACCCCACTCAGGATGCTTGCTGGGTTTACAGAAATCCTCAGAAATGGAGATTATTTGTGCTCATTCAATGAGCAAAGGCCCTGGCTGAGCAGGTAGAGTTCACAGCAAAAACCCATGTGTGGAGCTTGTCCAGTGTAGAGGACATCTGAGGCCCGACACGTGACAAAAGCACACGTGTAGGGTCCAAAAGAGGCATTATCATCCTCACCGGCACTTGGTCTTGTCTGCGATGGCATCATTGTATCTTGCACTAAGGTCCTCAGCCCTGCCTGAATCAGGCCTGCTCCCAAATAATATTATAACTACTTCTGGCTGCTGCTTAATGCTGTTTGGAGAATGATCTATGGAGCTTCAGCAGTACAGCCATTAGCATGGCTGGATTAGCAAGTGGGAGCTTTGTTTCAAGCTTTCTGTAATAAAATCCTGCTGTGCTGTGACACATTGGCTAGCTAGGGTTTCACTGCCAACTTAAGAAAATGAGGGCAAAGGGTGATTAAATATTAAGTGGGATGCAAGATCCCAGCTGATGCAGTTCATCTGGTAACCTGAGGATGGGCTGGAAGTAAAAGTGGCTTCCTGAGATACCTGAGAGGGTACTACAGCAACCCATCCCAGCCAGCAAGAGGAGCTTTGGGGTTCCGCCATCAGTGTCCAATGCCAAGAGACCTCAGGTGTAATGTGTGCTCATGGAGAGGGACCAAAATAAGGACCCTTGGAACATCTGTATCCTTTCCTATTCAGATCTCCACCTCCTCTATAAATCAAACACCATTTCTTGTGTTAGACTGTCAAGCAGGCTGTACTTACATCAGGCAGAATATATTCATGAAAAAAAGAAAAGAGGTTCGTGATTAACACAGAAACATTCCCTCCCCACCACAAGATGAGCCATGTCCTAAACCCACTCCTTCCAGCAAAGCTGCTGCTGACAAAATTATTGACCTTCCTTACACTACAGAGCAAGGCTTCTGAAAGGCAGCTTTTATTAATGGTGTGTCTGTGTGTCTGCACGCATGGTGTGCCTTGCTATGCGTAACTGTACAGACAGCTTCCTCCACACCAGCACATTTTGCAGTGGGTATCAGCTCCCTCGCTTGCTAAGCTCACCTCAGCGTTAGCAATAAGCAGGGTTAAATTATATCCTCACCGCTCCCATTAGCAGCTGGCTCTTCTGAGGAGCACCCACACCTTGGCTGCTGCTTACACTGGGGGTAGGGGCTGCAAGGGCTCCTGCTCTGCTCCCTCCCTTGCTGCAATGAGCATGGGCAAGTAAATCTGGATAAATTGAGGCCCTTTCCTTTCTGACCCTCTTAGGCCAACATTTTAGTGCACTCTTAGTGATTTCACCTCCCATTGTCTCCCCATCCCATAGCCCCTTGGAAACATTTAAGTATGTTATTTTTTTCTGATATAAGCTATGCCAAAGCTTGGTTCCTTTAGGAAGACAAACTGGCAGTGGAAACATTGACAACTATACAGGCAAATATTGTATTGTTTAAAAAACTTAATTTAGATTGCTCCATTGTGGAGCCAGTTCGTTGTTTGTTGGTTTGGTTTTTTTTTTCTTTTTGGATGGTGCTAAAGACGCCATAAAATTAGCTACAGTATTATTCCAGCGATTTGTACACTTCATATTCATGTGCCTTCAAAATTAAAAGCAACTATAATACAAAGAAGCAAATAAACAGTCCTGAGGAGGACCTAATCCCTTTCCTCCACGCTCCCAGCAGCCAGCGAAGCCAGCGGGAGTCCCAGGGGGGCAGGAGCAGCAGAGCCCGGGCTGAGTGGCGTGAAGGATCCTTGGGAAGGCTTTGTTGCTCTGCCGTGGGGATATTAATGTTCCTGGCCGGCTGACAGCGTGTGCGGTGGGTGTAAACACTTGGCTCCAGCAAAGAGTTGCAGCCGAGGGAGGCAAGTTGTGCATGAGATAACCCGGGTCCTTGTGATAGCACCCAGCTGGGCACAGGCTGTCTCCAGTGGGTGTGAGCGGGATCAGGCATGAAGACCCACAACATCCTCGGGGAGAAGCAGGAACGGGCAGAGAGAGATGCAGCCATCGGTGGGAAGATGGAGTTTCTGCAGCAGAGCAGGGCACTTCCCCGTGTCTCCGCACCTCCTGTGGCTCCTGGCTGCTGGCTTGTCCCAGGGCCTTGCTGGGAGATGAGAAAGGCTTGAAAATACACCATCGAGGGCACATTAGGGGTCTGAGGAAGGAACTCAGAAGCAGTATTGAAGACACTTGCAGTAATGCTTTTGATCGCGTTGTGTTTTGCATCCAAACAGCAGCCATTTTGCAGGGGGCAGGGAGGAGAAGTGGGTAGAGACCACACAGGCCTTGGCTTTCCAGCTCTTTGGAGCAGACCAGCTGCCTGTGCTAGTTCAGGCTTAATTCACACTCTGGGCTCATTGCAATAGCCTTTTAAAACCCAGAGCTTACCCCGTGTGTGGGCAGGCAGTGGTGTGGCCGTGCTGCTGCCCGCGGTCAGCGAGTCCTCGGGCTCTTCCTTTCATGAGGGGAGAAGCGAGGGAATTTTGCAGTCTCTAATTCAAGTAAAGAATTAATTACTTTGTAAATATTTTAAAAAGACCTTGAGGCCTTAGGCAGGCTGAGGAGAAG
This sequence comes from Brachypteracias leptosomus, assembly GCA_013401335.1. Taxonomy (NCBI): domain Eukaryota; kingdom Metazoa; phylum Chordata; class Aves; order Coraciiformes; family Brachypteraciidae; genus Brachypteracias; species Brachypteracias leptosomus. Next base: position 23,809 of record VYZX01000059.1, read on the forward strand.
AGGTGTAAGGTGCTGTTACACCCAGGGGTGTCACAAATGTGCTCTGCCTGGCTCCATGTTGCTGGTGCGTGTTGGCTTCTCTCTTGCAGCTACCACACGTGTGAGTGCATGTGTGAAACCAGTCAGCTTGGCTTTTTTTCCTCCTGAATGTTCAGCATAAGCAGGGAGTAATAAAATGCAACTTTTCCACAGGGACCAGAGGAAACAAATTACTGCCTGGGTGTAGCTGAGGGCAGAGTCTGGCTCATTATTTTCTGTGAAATAATTCCCACGAGGTTTTGTGGAAACCCAGCCTTTTTTTTTTTTTTCCTACTTCCTTAAACTTTCCAAAATATTCTGCTGTAACATATTTTCCCTGGTCACATGTGTTAGCAAGGAGAGAAAAGGTTAAATTCTCCTTTCGTACTATAATGTAATTCATTTCCTGTTTTTCACAACTGTCTAGACACAGATCTAACGAGCATTAACCCTGAATCCCACCATTGGGTTAAAAATAGAGACTTTAAATATAAAAGTGTGTGGTAAACGAAAGATTGTAGGTTTCTACCTACCACCAGGAGCCAGCTCTTTTAAATGAGAACCATTTCATTGTCTATAAGCAAGAAAAAAAACCCCACAAATAAAATGACTTCAGTTTCAGAGGTTTAAAAAGGCTCCTGGTTGCTTTATATACACCAGCAGCAACACAGGAGCTGCTGAGCTGTGGCATGGACAGGTTGATCCACCTTCAGGAGTTATATTTGTCTGGATTTACACCTCCAGCTATATCCAAAAATGAAAGAATAAATTCTACTTCAGTGGGAGAGCTATAAAAAGACCAGGAGAAAGTAATTTAAGAGATAACCCATGTTGAAAACCATGGTCAGGTTCTGGTGGGAGACCCACGGACTCCAGGCCTAGCTGAGGAGGGTGCCCCAAATCCCAAGGGGAAAGGTGATTGCTCTAGTATCAAGAGGCACCTCATGTTGGGAAGGCAAGGCCACAGTGCATTGAGTCCCAACCTACCAAAGCATTTAAATGTTTGTTCAGTCATGACCAGACCCATCAGGACTCTCAGCTTAAGCTGGATCGTGGTTGGGCTGGATGTTGGCCCTAGGATAAGCCTGGCAATTGCCCCACAGGTGTGTGGCCTCTTCTGGCACAATTCCTGCTGCACCAGAGGGAGAAAGGAGAGAAAGAGATTTCTCTGACATGAGCTAAACCCCTCACAAAAGTGTGAGTTTTGCCTGTGGAGTAAAAAGCAAGGAGAAAACAAAACTGCAGCCCATCCCCAACCTGGCTCTGGGCATAGGCAGGGAATTAGGTGCCTTCTAGGCCATCACTAGACAGTTTGTCACACACACATCAAAGTTTACCCACTGAGACATCATTTTTTATATACTTCACAAATAAAAAAAGTCTGCCTGTAAGAGTAAGCTTAGCTCAACGTTCAAAAGCCCTGTTAAAATAAGGCAAAAATCATGGTGTGCTGTGAGGAGCAACTCACATTCCTGCACTGACTGCATCTCTGTCTATAGCGCGACCCCCCCGAGGTTGGTTGTCTATGTCTCCTGTGAAGGTGGGAGTGGGTGTCTTGCCTGTCCCACCAGTCACTTGCAGCATGAAAGCAGCAGCATCCGGGGGGAGGACCAGGCTGGACCTGCCACCTCACCACAAAACCTGTGGGTTCTAGCTCCTGCACTGAAGGCCTGTTCTGTCCAGGACCAAAACAATCCAAGAAAAACATATTAAAAAGACATTAATTTGTTTGTTTTATACTAAAAAGCACAGTATACTATGTATTAAGAATGGCAAGGGGTGAACTGGTGTCTTTCCAGCTTAGGGAAGGCCTTTGAACCCATACGAGTTATTTTTAGAGCTTTTTAGAAAACAGCTCTCTCCAATTTCTGTGATTTTGATGACAGGAGCAGCTCAGGTTGTCAAAAATAAAGCAACCCCCTACATGATTGACTGGGTTCATCCCACACCTCTTGTGAAACAGAGAAGCAGAACTGAGGATTAGGGAAAGTTGGGGCAAAGCCGAGTTGTAATATTTGTCTTGTAAGTAGTTTTCAAAATGTGTTTAGCCTGAGCTACTTCTTTATTAGGCTCTGAGCCAGACAGTGAGGACACTTCAAGAAATTATACAGGATGACTTGTTGACATTGATCAAGGAAGGATCTCATCCACATTTCAGGCTGCCTCACCATCTGCCCCTGAGAGCTCTTAAAAGGGTGGAGGTATTGGCAGTAGTTACATGAAAATAGGAAGAAATATAGACAGACCTCACTGACCCACCCAACACATTCCAGAAAAGATAAAATATTCTCCTTAAATGATTTAGTCTATTAAAATAAGTAGAATTGAATATTTTCAAGAAAGCTTGAGTAAGAAATGTCTTAACAGCAGCTTTCTCATCCCCTTGTTTAAAAGGTTCTGGTGATCATGCGGGCTGTCCTGTGTTTCCAAAGACTTTTATCTGGGGTGCAGTCCTCTAACCATAGACATGAGGAACAGCAGAACTACAAAAAGACTTACAAAACCACTCAAGCCCACTTTGACAGTGCAAATGAGATTATAAACAAAGCATCTGCATTTTGTGCTTATTTTCATAGCCAGTATAGCTTTCATGAGGCAAGGAGACCTGTTTTACCATGGTAACTTCTCCTGTTCCAACCTGGGACACATTACATTTGCCTTTTCAATTGCTATTCCCCAATTTACTAGAAGTCCCTTCAGTGGGCTCTTACTCACATCTCCTCTGAGCAGGAGCCTGGGTCAGGCTGTTGCAGTCCTGACTCTAAACCATGTGCAACTGTAACTGAAAAAAGCTAAAAATCCAAGTAATTTTGACAGCATGTCTAGGAAAAACATCATTTCTGTAAGCCACAAGTTAGAATTGAATCTATCAGGCCAGTGCGTGCCCTGGTGATGTCTTTTAGGGCAACAATCACTCCTGTGCTTTGTGAGAGTACAGATTCATAAGCATGAGCTCCATGTGAACACTGTTTCTGTTAGAAGCAAGGGCTCCATTCACCTCATTTTCCTTCAAGATACAATGAAGCAACAGTTCTATCCAGGATATTGTTCTGCTGCCACAACAACCCAGACGTTCCTGCAGAAGAGTCTTTGCTTACAGTCACCAGAGGCTCAAGGCTGATAAGGTCACCAACTTGGAAGCAGAGAGACGACAATCAACGCTGTGGTTCACATTGTTTGAACATTTATTGCAATTCAGTGTCAAAAATGTTTTACAAAAATACATTACTGTCTGCACAGAACAGCTGTAAAAATCAGAGCTGAACATGCAAGGGAAGAAGAAAAAAAGTGTGCAAATTTATAATGGAAGGATTTTAACCACACAATAATATTAAACAGAAGTCTTATATAAGGGGTGCCTTTCACTTCATTTCTAGCTACAACTTTAAGGAAAAACAAAACAGAACACACGCTGTCTTCCATATATAAGTAGGTATTTAGAATTACTGTAGATTAGTTCCTAAAGATGAGCGTATTTGCTATTTCAAATTAAAATGCCTCTTGGTAGTAGACCTGTTAGCATTCTGTGCAACACATGGTGGCTAAAAATCAAAATGTAAGTTCCACCATCAGTTCTCCTCCCAGGAGAAGCAGCAATGTTTCATCAATGGAGGGAGAATTATCTCTGGCATTCAAGGTATTAATGTACTAGAGACTGCGTGTGTCAAGGACAAGACACATTGTTCTCCCTAGGGCCAGATCCTGCACAGACAATTTGCTACCAACAAAATTACTGGAGGAAGATGTGGGACAGAAACTGGGCGCTGGTAAAGACACACAGCCCAGCAGCCACACCCCGATGGCTGTGGATGACCAGCCACATCTTCAGAGCCTTTAACAAGCATCATTGTAAACAATGACCTGAGAGAAGCAGCACAAGCAGAACACCAAAGTCCCAAACCTTCTAACAGGGAGTCTTTATCATCTTGATCAGCCATCAGCTCCACAGGGTCTATCTTTTTGCCAACAGGCCAGCTAGCAAGAGTGGCATTTTAATTTAAAGCTGTCTTTTGGCAAGGTGCTGATCTATGGGGAAGCTGTGCAACAGGTTTGTAAGAACAACTGCAGAGGACAATGCTGTTTTGCTGTATTGAGTAGGAGATATGCATAAAACAGTACATTTGATTTATTTGCTACATAACAGAATTTGAAATGTTCCTGCTCTAAATCAAGTTTTAGCTACTAAGGGCCAAGGAATTTTCTGGGCAGGAAAAGCTGGTTTAGTACCTGCTTATGTTCTATAAGGTGACAGCTTTGCAAGTGTAATTGCAGTCAAACAGAAATGGGAACACAAACAGTTCAAAACCTGGGGGCAGAGAAAAAGAATAAAAAAAGATATTCCCATATACAGAAAGTGGCAGGGTGCAATTAAATGTTTACATACAAAGCAATGTCTTCAGAGCAATACAAGTTTTCCTAATCACTTTACAAAATGAAAGGATCTAGAAACCCCCACAATTAAAAAAAGAAACCCAAACAATACAGGAGGAGGTACACACATTTCATGATCAAACTTTACCATACCATAGTTAGTATAAACAGCTTAAGGTATGTACAGCTGAAATCATGCCTCTTGAAGTATCTATCACATTAAAACGAATGCCAAATACCTGCCTCTTCTAGAAAGCTGAAACAGATCTTGGGGATCTCCCCCTTTCTAAGCCTCCTCCCCTGCATGGATCTGTTTTTCCTCTTCACAGCACCACATTCTACAACTGTTGCACTGGTTAACACATCATCTGAAGATAATGAGGCTTCTTATTATCTTATACGCTGGCAGGAGAAAACCCTGAAGAGAGAAAAACCCTCCTGTCCTAGTATAAGGACTGATGCACATCTAATGGGAATGCATCAACTAACTGGAAGGTGAAATGTCATTTGAAAAGAACATTCTATTTCCAAAATACAAGTAAAAGTCTGTTTTCCCTTCACAATAACTTTGCCACAATTGTCTTTAAACAGAGGTCCTTTTTGTGTGAGAGCAGCCTTAAACCATCCTGCCTGGAAGTCCCTGTTATCACTGTCAGTTTTGTTACTCTGCCTTTCTCAGACAAGTAGATGCTTTTGCACTGCTAGAATACTGACCACTTTGTTTCTGAGTGGTTCGACTAAGGTATTTGGATGCAACAGCATTTCATTTTGAATACAAGAGTATTGAATTCACCACAATATCTCCCTGTACCAGCCACTCGAGAAACAATGAGTCTCCCAAAGAGATCAAGGTCTTATTTGACAGTTGCTGTAGCAGGAGGGTAACGACTGAGGCAGTAACTGAATGAGGCTTGTTCTGTTTCTTTTTGTTCAGTCTGTTTTGTTCTCCAGTACAGTAGTTGCTTGGTTTGCTGCTGCTTTGGACACTGACAGCAATATCGCAGGATGTCATGCGAGGAACACACAAGTGTCTCTATGTATTAACAAATCATCTTCAGCACTTTGACCCTTGAAGATTACACAGTGCTAAGAAATTTTAAAAACCTTATGTTTTATAAACAGAAGCTTCATTTGCACATTAAGTTTGTTCTCAGCATGATCTGTGCTCTCTGGGCAGAGGACACAGAATAAATTCTTTGCTCAAGACCAGCAAAAGGCTGACAGAGGCAATGGCTAGAGCTGAGACGTTCCCAAATCACAGCTAATCGCTGAGATTTTCATCTTGCTGTGCAGGGAATGCTCTAGGCTGGATTCAAACCCAAGCTTAAAATTCACCCAGTGTCACAATCCCACAGCGGGTAAGTGTGACCTGCTGAGCATGGTCTCTGACCAGGCAGAAGGCCCCAGCACTTCATACCAAAATACTGTTGCCTCCCCATTACAACAGGTTGGCTCATTGTGGGTGGCAGCAGCAAGACTGAAACCAACCCCAAATCAGAGCTGGAAACAGAAGATGCCAAGGGGCATAGGTCCTCTCACTGCTAAAAAAAAGGAGCTACAAGAATCTCCAAATAGTGGCAATGCTTCATTCACTTCACTTGCAGGTTCCTGTCCTTAATGTCCTCATTCACCAAGCCAGATTTCAGTCTTGTCTACCCGCCGCCATCAATGCAGGAGTGAAAACAAGCTGGCATACTTCACTCAAACATCCCCCCAAACAAGCACAAGTTCTTTTTTCCAAGGTAACAGCTTTTAAATCACTTTCAGTTGACATGAGTATAATCCACAAGCATATGCTTTCCACCAAAACTGATGGATGAGGCATCAATGCCAAGATAAAGCACCCCATCCCGCACATGTTTTCTCCTTGTCTCTGGAGACTGCCAAGCTCTGGGCCATGGCTGAGGGTGGCACAGGCTCACAGAGGTCTCTGGAAGAGCAAAAGCTTGGGTTTGCTGTTGGAAGGCAGGAGAAGGGCAGTTCTTGTCAGCATTTTCCTGGGTTTCCTTCCCCCTTCCCTACTGGGTCCATCTAGAGGCAGCTTTTTTTTCCCTTTTTACATCTCTTCCAAGAGTATGCAAAGTGATTTAGTTTGCAAAAATGCAAATACTGTCAATTTTAAAAAATATAAACAGCTGCAGAAAAGTGTTGAAAGTCAGTTATAAAAATGTAAAAAAGGAACAGAATATTTAACAATAATTAACTCAAGTAGTTCTTCCTGAATTGTCCTGAGTACTCCTCTTCCTCACAATTCTTTGTATGCAGTCACACACAACCCATTAAATATTTACCCTTCTGAGGTATCCTGCTTACATCATGCGCAGAGAAAGTGCTATACAGGAAATCCACTGGCAAAAAAACTGAAAACCTGCAGGTTTTCAAGTTGTTACACGTGAACTGGATTCTTCTAGCTCCACTGAAGGGAAAAGTGAAGCACTGTATGCAACAGAGGAGACGGCAAGCCAGATCATGGCCACAGTGAAGCTATTTTGGCCACTTACTCCACAGGACTGAAAGTTTAGCTCTTGACTAGTGTTAGAAGATCCCATAAAGAAGCTCAGCACTGGAAGCAGAAAGGACTAGGCTGGGTATTTGCCACTGGCACAGAGAAATAACCAAAGATGTCAAGTGTCATGTTGGAAATCCCTTGCCTGCCAGTCCTGACTGCTGTTTTTAGGAAAATGCTGACCCATTTCTTCATGCTGTCTCACTCATAACCCTAAACTCCAGTAGTCTGAAATTAAACATGATGCTGCCAGTCTTTCAGCAAATAAAAACCGCATCACTCAGTTTCAACAGCCCAGTTCTCCCAGCACTTTACCAGCTCCAAGATGACTGAATTCACTTGACAGCAGTGGGAATACAGAGCAGTGTATACATTGGAAACCATGGGCTTGGAGAACCAGTTCTAACCTCACTTTGGATTTCAAACAGGGCAATAAACCTAGTGGAGTCGATACAAATTTACATCACGAGATTAAATTCAGTCCTTTGTTTCTATATAATAGAACTTCCTCCCTTTTAGATAATCTTCATCCTTGTGGCTTCTTTTCCTTTTTACTTAGTCTTTCATAAAACCAACAAAGAGGATGGAGTAAAGTCTTAGGTATTTGTATGGTGCCTATCATCTAGGCATTCAAGCACTGAGTAGAGCAAGAAAAACTAATGTAAAGAGGTAAGCATTAATATAAGAAAAGATGCTTACTATCACAAACATTTCCCTTTAAATCATTGTACAAAATACAAAAGTTCACATTGTACACTGGATTTTTGTTTGAAAGGTACTCAATCTATTAGAGGTAGAAAGTGGTATGTTGCGATTCTCTCTCGCAAGTAGGCTAGAGTTCTATCCTAAGTACTTCAGAATGTGTCCTTTTTAAAAACATAAAAGTATTATTAAACTTGTCACAGGGATTTTTCATAAATATTTTTAAAACATCATATTTATAAATATGTATGCTAAATAAAACCAGATGGAGGAACAGTTCAACAGTCCTAGCCTCATATTGCTTTCTCTCTATTAGAAACAAACCAAAAGAGTTCTCAAATGCTTGCGGGGCAAATTCATTTTTAACTTCTAAAAACAAAAAAAATGAAGTTTTTTTGCCCTGTATCTTGTACTCTGATCATAAGAAAGGGACTCTGTACAGCATGCTGCATTTATACACCAGTCCTATGGAAGTCTGTATTCCTTAAGTGCTGCGCACCAGTGAGCAACTTCACCTTTCATCTCCAACATCCTCTTGTTTCTTGACTCAGGAGCTTCAAATAAACATGAATATTTACACTATTTACAATGGAGTGTCCAAGCTCAGTGGCATAAAGTGTCCTGTAAATTGCATAAGCTGCAGTGACACAAGTTCAGAACCTGAACAGGTTGATAAAGTCTTGCGGTGAAAGAGAGGTGGAGCAAGTCTCCGGGTTGTTGGCTGTGCAAGGGTGATCAGTACCCTGGGAAAGGAGAAAACAACTCCATTTAGAGAGACTGCAGAAAGGGTGCCAAAGCACCAGCCAACTTAGCTGCCCCTCTGCCAAATGTCCTGCTTGCAAATAGCTACAGCTGAGCCCAGAATAATATTTCTGCTCTCAAAGTGAACAGCTCAGAGCTAGGCTTCATTTTAGGGAGCTACTGGCAAGTCATGGGAAATAAAAAGAGCCAAGATCCAATTCATTCCTTTCCCCTCTGAGGGAAGACATGCTGGAGCTTACTATCAGCTACAGGAGTTTAACTCCAGAGACATGCCTTGGATATCACCACAGTGGCCAGCAGATTTTTGTCCTGGGCTGTTTTGTAGCCATCAGCTCTCATTCCAGCTGCTTCCGTTGCCAGGACCTCCACCTCCATGTAATCGGTAGAAAGAGCTGCTGGCAGTGCTAAGATGATTTATTGCAGGCAGTATGCCCACCTCCCTCCCCTTTGGCCTTGATGGATACTACTCCTGCTCCACATAAAGATGGGGTCTCTGAAGCACAAAGGAGAAAGGGAGTTGAGGGAGCCCAAAGACGTAGGAAATCACTAGGTCTTCTAGGCAAGAAAATGCAGCACCCTAAACCAGATGCAGAGGTGGCACTGGGTGCCCCATGGCTCCTGCCTCACTCAAGTTTGTCCCATCAGCACCTCATACCTTCCAGGAGAGGATGTGGCAGTGCCTGCACAGCTGCAGCGTGTCACCATACTGCTCCTTCCGTGGGTAACACCTTATGAGCTTGAAGTACATCTTTTTCCAATCCAGCTGTCCCTTGTCAGATAAGATTAGGCGTTTGCGAATCTTAAAGAAAAAATAATCATAATTGCAGCAGGTCAAAAAAGTAATGATCTGTTCTTTCCAGCTCATGTTCTTCTCCCTTGCATAACTGTCATCCTTGCCAGTCCCATAACTGTTCCCTTGTAACAACAGGAAAGCTCCTGCTCTGAATATCCAGCCATAATCAGCTTCCTGATGGCAACAGCCTCATCCAAGACGGTTATCAAGGTCTATCCCCATTTCATGAACGTTACTGTGTGAAAGCCTGGAACCCTGGGAGCTACTTTATACCACTTCAGCCACTATTTCTGGCTGGCAGGACAGTGAGTGTACCTGCATGTAACAGTTTCAGAAGTTATTTTGTTTCTTTGTTGCCTCTAAAAGTCACTGATTTGTCACGTTAGATGGGAGACACCCATCTTTCTTTTAGGGTTCATTAGTTGCAGAGACTAGATTTGAGTTTAATAGAAATAACTTCCCTGGAGCCACTTCCAAAGTCAGATCCAGAGTGAACGAACAAAGCCAAGTCAGCAGAGAAATCTGGCATGTGGTCTCTGAAGTGCAGAGGTCTGGTATAAACACCCCAGACATTCACCCATGAACAGAGAGAAGGACTTTGTTTGTTTTTAAGTTTAGAAGGCCCCAAACAACTACCAGCCTGCATAGAGCCAGAGATGTTTACACAGGTACAACATGGGTAGCAGCAGGGCTGTTTTCCACATACTGTCCCGTCACTCACAAAAACAGCTCAGAGGGGATTTCTTGCTCTAAAGGGCAAGAGAGTACAACTCATTACTCATGGACCACATCCACAGAGACTCTCTGCAAGGGTGTCAGTCCCTGGGACGTTGGGGTGATTGCTGGAGCTCGCCTGCACGTTTTCCCTCCACACGTGGAGTGAGGAGCAACTGCATGACTTGCAGTTGTTACCACCTGGATTAGGGTTGAAGTTCACCATAGGACTATAATTCCTCAGGCTCTTATTTCAAGAATCATTGCTGTGGCATGCAAAATGTTCTACATAAATCATCTCTACAGCCATTCTCATGCCAGCCTGTATTATCAGCTTTCAGCACAACCCTTAGATCTAAGACATAGTCAAGTAAGTGTCCTACCCGCATGCGTTCACTTGCTAGTGGGGTACAACAAGCAACTGATGGCAGTTTGCATCCCTCCTTGTACCTGTCTGTCTGTGAAGTGGTACTGGCAGAGTTTCTTCCACAGCAACCGGTCTTCGCTGAGCACTTGCAGGTCTGGAGCCACCTGCCCGAGGCTCACCAGGTCCCTCCCATCACTCAGTCGCTGCATGATGTTCAATTGTAAACACAAGGGCAGGTCTGTGAAAGTGGTTCCTTTAAAGGCAGGCTGGAAGAAACGGACAAAATTGAGCTCACTGGAAGCTAAAAACTCAAGCAATTTTAGCTTATGAGACTCTGCTCCCAGAAGCACCACCACTAGCTTTCACTGCAGCAGGACATTGGCTACATTGTGGTATCAGTTATTAAACATATAGGTTTCTCTCCACAAGGGACATCAGCATTACTCCTCAAGCAGCCTCCAGTTACACACATTGCTGGAAATATCCTGCTCTTCTGACATGTGTTTTAGCTTATGTTGTCACAGGATCCTGATCTAACCACAGCAGTGGCTGATGAGTACCCACAGCAGGATTTTTCCCTGCATGGCCTCCCAGGCCACTGCTGGCAAGGGTAATTTTTCTTCTGTGAACACTCAAAGGACTTACCCCTTTCCTATCAGCTGCAGCCATGGCTTTCCAGGCTGTTCAGCCACATCAAAGCACATCCTAGCCTAACGAGCCAAAAGCCACTTTCACACTCCATCCACCTTTGCCTGGTCTACATGAGGTCCAGGAGCATTTTGCAAGTCCACATGGTGGCACAGCTCCAGGAAAAACTGACCATGATGGGTCTGTAGGTCCTGCACTCAGGGGAAATCCAAGGCACACATAGGAACAATGCGTCAGCAAGGACCAAAACCCAGGCTCCAGATGCTCCAAAACCAGCCCCAGCCTTTTTAAGGCAAATAGGAGCTTTTAGGATTGGGCCCCAACAAAGGAACAATGTTAGGCAGATGTGCCAAGTTTATCATTTACCCTGCACAGAGATGCTGCTATTTTAAGTTGCAGAGTCACAGCACCCATCTCACAATTGGCAGCTATTAACTGTTTCAAACAAGCACGTGGATTGCCATCAGCAGGGGAACACTGCATGAGGCTGCTTTTAATCATACAGTCCCATCTCCAGCCATCCCACTGCATGTGAAACTCCACAGGCACACCAAGTATGTCTGTACACAAACAGGTCCCACCTTCCCTTCAGTGCCCCAGCCTGTCCAGACTATGCAGCACTACCTGGTACCTGCAAGAATCACAGCTTTTCTATGAAGGTATTGTCTTCTGCCATCTCCAGCAGCAAGACAGGCCTGAAACAATCCCTCCAGAAGGAGCGAACTGTCTCTGCCATCTCCAAAGGGCATTTCTTCCCATGACACTTTTAACGCTGCATGTTGAGAGTTAAGCTGTAAGTGCACTGGCTGGTTACATGGAGATGCTTCCTTTATACAATCCCCAAGTCCAGACTCAGTGTTCCTGATCAACAGTGCAAACTGAAGTTATATTTTGGGGTAGGAAGAACGCACTGGAGCCTTGGATCACCTCCTGTTGATCTCTCTTGTCAGCCTGTTTTTTGCATTCTCCTGCACTCTCTCTACATATAAGCTTTACTAGGGCAAGACTAAGCTTAGAGGTTCCTGGGTCAAAAAAAACAAACCAAACCCAAAAACCCAACCCCAAAGCTCATGCTTATGTCTTCTTTCTGAAGAAACCAGTGTGACCCAAGTAAATCCTTACAGGTTTTCTGAGTCAGGGCCAAAGACTTATCTGCTACTTCTTTTCCCTCAGTACTCCTTTCCAGCACTTTCTAAACATTACTTTTTTTGGAGAAAGAACACAGATTAGATCAGAGCAGATCAGTATGCTGTCACTTTCTGGACAGAGTTTAAGCAGCTCTAGCACACAGAGTATTTTGGAAGTTTTTTAAAAAAGGTTTAGGTCTTGGCTGTTGTAAGACATTCCCCCCCTCCAGAAACACCAGAAGCACTCAGTGCACTGTAAGCAACTGGCTGCACAGAACTGTGCTTGTTCTTCCTTCCTCTAAACTCAGCTGGTTTTGTTCTAGCTTGACATGAAGTCATCTTCAGTGGTGTGATTTTTTTTTTTTTTGCAAGCTCAACATCCATTTCATTTATTGCTCTGGAGCCCCCAGTACAAGAGGGTCATAGATCTGTTGGAGCAGGCCCAGAGGAGGGCCATGAAAATGATCAGTGGGCTGGAGCATCTCTCCAGGCTGAAAGAGTTGGGGTTGTTCAGCCTGGAGAAGACTCCAGGAAGACCTCATTGCGGCCTTCCAGTATCTGAAGGGGGTCTACAAGAAAGCTGGGGAAGGACTTTTTACAAGGGCCTGTAGTGATAAGACAAGAGTTAATGGCTTGTAAACTGGAGAAGGGGAGATTTAGACTAGATGTAAGGAAGAAATTTTTCACTCAGGGTGGTGAGTCACTGGTTGCCCAGGGAGGCTGTAGATGCCCTAACACTGGCTGTGTTCAAGACCAGGCTGGATGGGTCTTTGAGCAATCTGGTCTAGCAGGAGGTGTCCCTGCCTATGGCAGGGGGGTTGGAACTAGAATCATCTTTAAGGTCCCTTCCAATCCAAACCATTTTATGATTCTATTTTAGAAAAGTATCTGTAAACCTACACATAAGTGAGTATGCATAAAAGGCAGTTCTGTTCACAAGCAATATTTGATCTACTTTTGCCTGGATAGGCAGACTTCTTCAAAATGCTTGTCTGTATTTTATAAGCCCCTGAAGAAGAGAGAAAAACCCACATTGTACTACTGAGTTGAGCAGCAGGAGGCAGGTTCTGACCTATAGTGCACTCAGGGCAGCAGATACCCAGGTGGAGCTGACCCCAGCAGTGCCCAGGCACAGGGCAGCCCCCAGTTTACAGATCTGCTCTGGCTCAGGAGCCACCTCATAGCTGGGCCAGTGCTTCCCCTGCAAGGTAAAAGGAGTTGCAGTCTATCCAGAGAGTTGAACGGGGGTGGGGCAGAGACCATTATTAGATAAGGCACTGCTGCTTTTGCAGCTCTTCAAACTCCCTGGGACCTTCCAGAGTTCAAGTCCTGTGTCACTCTAACCAAAGGACTGGAAATTCTTTCCTAGTGTTCCCAGAAAACACAGCCATGTAAAATAGATGAAAGCAGACCCTTTGCTTAATCCTTTACAAATGCCTCTCTCATTGACCCACCAGGGAAAAAGGTGCTTTTTTTTATGTTCCCTTGCACCATCCCTTGGTCTGCCCAAGCAGGAATTTCACAGTCCAGTTCACTGCAGAAAAAACCTACAAGGGGCACACCAACACAGATCAGCACAGAGGGAAAGCTTCAGCATTTCTGTGAAGTAAGTATCCATTTGAGGTGGAAAAAGACCCACCTAGACATGGTCTTGGACAACTGGTTGTAGGTGTCCCTGCTTGAGCAAGGTGGGGGGGTTGGACCACACAACCTCCAGAGGTCCCTTCCAACCTTCTGTGATTGTGAGGTGAAGCAAGTTCAGATTTGATTCCCATGCAAAGCCAGGTTAGGAATTTATTAACTAATACATCTCCTTCCCGTCCCCATAGATACTGTTGAAAAAGATGTTGTGAAAACAGGACTCATCCAACTGGAATGGGCAGCTCCAGAACAGTGGAGGAATCATTGATATTTTCAGCCAGGAATCATGAAGTTATGCAGCTATGTGGAAATTTGCATTTAATTTACAGATTAAACAAATCTAAACCCCTTAACTATCTGATAAACAAGTTTTGAAGGCAACTTCTCAGTTTGAGAAAGACTGAGTTGACTCTTCATATTGAGGCCTAGTCTCTGAAGACTCTCAAGACAGGGAGATGGTTTCCTGCCCAGCTCTGTTTGCACAGCACTTGATGGCCATTAAGGAGTCAAGCCAAGGTCTGTGACCAGGAACAGTGAGCATGATCCTGGGTTGTGTACATTGAGTTTGAATTAAGGGACACAAGTAATGTGAGGAATGCATCCAGCTATTTGGCAACTCCCAAGTCCTTCCCCAGCCCTCTGTGCTTCCACTAGGAGTACAGTGGGATGCAGTCATCCAAATGAGCTGCTACATGAGAAGGTTTCACAAAGGAGCCGCATTATTTTTAGCTTTCAGGATCTCTGCTTACCCTGGTGATCTGAATGTTGTTCAGTTGCTGCTGCCAGTGGAGAATGCTCTCCATCCTGTGCACCCACATGTTGATGTTTCCAACCAGGACAGACTTGCCAACCCGTTGAACTAATGTGCAAAGGGACGTGTAGAGGGTCTGCAGCAATTCCCGTATTAGCCTGATGTTCTGTTGATCTTCAAGGACTATGGTAGAATAGGAAAGGTTAGAAATAGAAACTGCCCAAATCTTTTTCTGAATCTACATGTTTCTCAGGTAAGTCAAGTTAACTGCCATAACCTCACAGGCCAAGAGAGTCAGCCTGCTCTTTTCTTCTTAGGAGAAAGCACTTCAACATTAGCCAGGACCAGCAGGTTAGACAGCAGGTGGAAAGATCCTCCCAGGATAAGCAGATGAGAGATCTGTCCTTTCTGCAGAACTTCCCATTTCCAGCCACTGGCAACCAGCCAGGTTTCCCCTTTGATACATGTGATAGGTTATCTATGTGCACCTCCCCCCCATGTACCCCAGCTGATGTTCAGGGAGACAGTTCAGGATCCCCTTTCTCATTATGTATACATGCACTGACAGGGTGCTCTCAATTCCCAGGCTTCAGCCAAAGCTGAAGCATCAGGGAGGGAAGTGCCACATCTCAACCACAATTCAGCCTCCCCAGCAGGTGAAAACAGCCCTCAGCTCTCCTTTCCTCTGGAGCAGTGGGAGCACTTGATGATACAGCAAACTGGCAACAAGGCGGCAGCAGGAACCGCAGATGTGCCAGGCTGGGGGAGGAGCAGCCGTCTCTTCTGCAGTCAGAAATAGGACTCAGTAGGATGCAGAAGGGGTGGTAGCAAGGAAAGTTGGGGAAGGAGGAATTGCCTCTCAGATATATACCAGAACACAGACATTTCTTCCCACTCCCCTCCCCAGTCCTTCACCAAGGGAAAGGAAAGTGGAACCGCACTACAGAAAAAAGCAGCGGTGCTCTCTTCACACATCTTGCATTGCCTGTTCTTCAGGATGTGGTTCATAGAGTACACCAGATTAAATCAGGCTCCTCCTCCTCCCCCCCTCCTCACTGTTTCCATTTCTTACCTTTCTGCACCACTTTTTCCAAAATGTTCATGTAGTTTTTCTGGGCAATGCCACTCAGTGACGTCAGCTGCGACTTTGCTATCAGCTCCAACAGCTGTGGATAAAAATAGAAGTTGTGAGCCTTAGAGCTCAGAGATACCTTTCTAATCTTGACTCCTGGTCACATGACACAGCAAAACAGTCCAGAGGCTTGTTTGCTACTTGAAAATAAAAGGGAGACAGAACAACAGAGCAAATGAACACAAAGGAGAGGAGAGCACCAGAAAATTAAACCCACGGCAGAAGGAGTGGAAAAGAGGCATTCTAATGATCTTCAAGTGTGGGGAGAAAAAAACCCCCTGATTTCATGGTTCAGAGATGCAGAGAAACCACAGAACAGTGCTGAGACTGACAGCCTCTATTCACACCACGGGAACAGGGAACAGCCGACATCACCATCCTTCACTGGGGGATAAACAAGCAGTGTCATAAGGGAACACGAGCAAATGCCTGTTTGGATGGGGATATTATTGATGGAGCATTAATGAGAATCAGACTCCACAATTTACGTCAAACTCCTGGGTTGCATGGGTTTTGTCAGAGTGCTGTCACCACGACAGAAAGGTTAAGCACTATATTAAAAACAAACCCCTGCAACCCAACAAACCCCTATTCCCCCAGGGTTTCCTCCCCTGTTCAGCTCTTACAGCTGCCACACCAAACACCTTTCCCTGTTGTTCCTGTTTACGCTTGTTAACCTCCCCTAATGGAAATCTTTCTTTTACTTTTGATTAGGATTTGCTTCCCATCACCAATCTCCTGACTTATGTACAAGCTGGACACTGGACTTGGGCTGCAGCTGCTAAAAGAAGCATTTCCCACAGGGAAGATGCCCTCTCCTCCCCAGCTCTCTAACACCATGAGAACAGCTGTGGAAGTTTCCTATGGATCATGCTTTGCAGAACATGTGGCCTGTGATCTTTCAAGCTTTCCTCCCTTCCCCCAGCATTATATAAATACACAGACTGTCCACGTGTCAGTCCATTTGTTTTGGATGTACATAGCCTTCTCTTTTTAATTTAGAAAGGGAAGGAAAAACCTTTTATGCTACAAATCAATCAACACGTTACCGCATGACTAGCTTATTAATCCTTTATCATCTGCAGCTACAGTATCCCATTGCTGGCACCACAGAAAGCCCAGAGAAGGTGCAGCTACTTGTGTCAAGTAACTAAGACTGCTTCTGACAAGACTTGGTAAGTCACGAACTGAACTGTTTACCCCGTTATAAGAATGACAGGAATGTATCCAAAAAGTCACCGTCAGCTTGCCATGAAGCGGGGAGCTCAGGGAGAGGTATCACTGCAGTCATTCGTCTGCTCTGCTCCTCTGGGCTGTCGGCTGGTGACTGACAGTTAGCAGCAGTGAAGTCTCCTGGAGTGACCAAGCTCTTCCACTTAATTTCCAGGCCAACACCATCATCAGATAGCTTTGAGTTTACATTCTACTAGTATCTTGCTCCTCACATGACCAAAGACAACAAGAAAGAGACCTGTGCTAACTCCTGTGAAGGGCAGGCTGTCTGCTTGCTTAGCTCATTTGAGGGAAACAAGAGATGCCTGTGCACCAAATACTACCCAGCTCTCCTGGATCAGTGGATCTTCTTGCTATATCAGCTAAACTGAGATCACAAGAACTAGATACTCGTAAAAACAAGGCAGTTTGCAAGATGTTTGAGAAGTTACAAAAAGTCTTTTTTTTTCATTTTTGAAATACTGGAGGAATAAGAGGAAAAAAAAAAAATCAGTGTCCCAAAGTAGCCTGTAATAGTCTGCTTATACTAAAGTATTTGGCCTTCAGACCTTTGATTATAGTGATCAACTTGCCAGACTCCATCTGTACATTAGCCACACGTACACCCAGATCAGCTCTTCTGTGCATAAACAACTGCTGTCTCCAGATTGCACTGTTCTGGAACTGGCACAGAGACAGCTTCCTCCAGGCTGGGTGTTAGCAATGTTGTGCCCCTTACTGAAAAGGCCAAAATGCACCCAGTGATAAGCATCACGTAACGTGATACCAGAGAGCGAGATGCCAGGGCCATTCTTTAAGAGGAACAATGATAAAAATCTCAGTTCCTTGAAGAACGCTAAATTGGTACAAAATTAATTTGGCCAAAGGAAGGGATTCAAATTTGCCTTGTCTGTGTTTATCAAGGTTCAATTTATGTTCAGTGAACCAGCTCAGATATCATGTGTCACCTCCCTTCCCCTGCAGTAATAAACACAGGATGAAATTCCATATGAAAACTATGTTGTGAATACTTCTAGGACTACTCCGCTCCCCAGAGACCTCTAGCTGAAGCAGCTGGGTAGCCCTCCAAATCAAAAGACTTTTTTTTTTAATTCTTCTGTGCTCATACAATACACAAAATACAGGTAAGCAGCACGGCTCATCCATGCCCCACATGCTCCACTGCATTGAGGATCTTTTAGTGTTGGCACATATCCAGCAGGGCATGGTCTCTGTTAATGGACTGCCCCCTAATTGGGGTCTACAGTAGCATTATAAAAATAAATCAATGTTGCCACTTGCATAATACAGACTAAAAGCAGAATGACAAATTCAGATTAATGCTGAGTAGGGTAAAAAGGCTGGAGAGCTGCAAGCGTGTGTTATGATGCGGTTGCATTAAGTCCAACCCACGCTCAACAGAGGGACAGATGGTAGGAGAGAGTGTACAGGGAAAGGTTAAGAGCCATTTTAGAAGACCTGTTTTTCAAAAACACTACGTGATTGCATTCCAGTCAATTGTAACTGGAACTGGGAAGTCTGCAAACACCTCCAGAAAACAAGGCACTAGATCCTTCAGGATGATTTAGGTTGGGCATTAGGAAAAAATTTTTCACTGAAAGGGTTGTCGGGCACTGGAACAGGCTGCCCAGGGAAGTGGTTGAATCACCATCCCTGGATGTGTTTAAGAGCCATGTAGACATGGCACTTAGGGACATGGTTTAGCAGCAGACTTGGTAGAGTAGGGTTATGGTTGGACTGGATGATCTTAAAGGTCTTTTCCAACCTAAATGATTCTATGATCCCAGTTAATTCTTCCAACTCCTCAGAAGGTGAAAAAGGTGACCTGATAGTTTCCCCAGAAAATCCTTTTTGCCAACTTGCTGCTATTCTGTTTGCTTTCAGAAGTCTGGTTTCCCTGTTTGGTCTCAGAGAAAAGGCAAGAGATTCAGTGGGCTACTCCAGAGCCTCTGCAAAGCTGGCAGGAGACAGCATCTTCCACAGCATGGCAATAACCAACTTACTTCCATGAGTGTGATGGGGCTCCTGCTCCAAGTCCCACTAGCAGTCAGTCTAAAGCAGTGGATGCAATGAGCCACTTGGCTCTGGAAGCAAGCAGGTCCTCCTCCCCTAAGCACACTGGAAAAACCAGCAAACAGAACAGTGCTACGTGGCAAGGAACAAGCGCCTGTTTCAGGGCCATGAAAACCTGCTGCTCCACACCCATGACTCCTGTGCTTGGACATGCTACAGCCAGACGACACTTCTGCCACTGGCTCAGTTCAGCATTGGGGTGTGCAGGCAGTCCACACCCCAAATAACACACAGCTCGGGGCTGACAGCACACAGAGCCAAGAAACCCCCAGCAGGAGGGTACAGCCTTACCTTAAAAAGGGCTTTCTTATTAAAATCAAGTTTTAAACAAACGAAGTTTAAATCCCCCTCTGAATATCCCAAACCAGCTATAGGGAAGCTGGACTGCACCCTATGGGGATCCATAAGCTCCTCCTAGTCATGGATGTGGTTCCTCATATCTGCACTGCTTAGAGAAAGGTACTACAATGAAAAACTCCTTCTCCAGCCCCCAATGGCTCCCACAGCCCTTCACTTTCTAGGACTGAAATGTCACATTGGTTTTCGGATGGGAGGTAGGGCAAGAGTAAGGCAAGTTATAATGATTTACAGCTCAGGTGCTGACAGGTCTCCATGAGACAGCAACAAGCAGATATTCTTTCAGCACAGCATAAATCCAGGACTCCTAGAGCTAACTGCTACAAAAACTTAAGAAACAAATTCAAGAGACTACTTTAGCAAGCTGCACGTCACCTAGATCATGTTATTCTGAAAGAACTGTGCTCATACAGCTTAACCTGACCTAAGCTGTTATGATCAGAAACAGCACTTCCCCTTGATACGTTACTATACAACCATTGTATGACAAATCTTTCTGAAGGAAGCAGCCTGCAAATCCTCACTGTCATCTGAACAGTGTGTTCCCAAAGGAGAACCAACAACTTCTGGGCCACAGGCACTTTTCTGTCTGCTCATATTATTTACACTTACAGAACACTTCCAGTCTTGAAGACCAGAGAAAACAGGGCTGCTTCAAGAGCCTCCTTTTCTCCAGACTAAACAACCCCAGTTCCCTCTGCCACTCTTCGTAACACTTGTGCTCTAGACCCTTCTCCAGCTTTACTGCTGCTCTTTGGACATGCTCCAGCGTGTATTAGGAAATATTTCTTCACTGAAAGGGTTATCAAGCATTGGAAGAGGCTGCCCAGGGAACTGGTTGATTCACCATCCTTGGAGGTATTAAAGATGTGTAGACATGTCACTTTGGGACGTTGTTTAGTGGTTGACTTAGCAGTGTTAGGTTAATGGTTGGACTAGATGATCTTAAGGGTCTTTTCCAAACTAAATGATTCTATGATTCTAAGAACAGTTTGGGTCTTCTGGGTCAATCACACTTCCTGTAACATGTAGGCAGATGCTATAGTTAAAAAGACCAGCAAGGACCAAGACATGGCACCAATACCTATACTTAGCACTTCCAGCACTATATCAGCAGACTGTCGAGACAAGATTGATGTTGAAGGAAAATTTCTTCCGCTTCGGTTACATGAACTGACTGGCTACAGCTATTGGTATTTGCCCATGAAAAGCACTGCCAAGCTTCTGGCAGCTCACTTGAAGGAGGTGCCCATTTTATCAGTGCACCATTAGAACCTCCAAGAACTCAGTTTGGGTGTATCTTAAGCAGTAGACACTTCTGTATGACAAAAAAAAAAAATCAGCACTGAAAACACCATAGCACTTAGTTCAGAGAAATTCAGAATGGAACGCTTTGAGAAAGGCAAGCTGATGTTCAGCCTGAAAGCCCATTTTGCTATCAGTAGTGATGTAGCCTATTTCTCCACAGGGCAAGTTTGGGTGTAGCCAACAGAATTCCAAGCCTGCAGCTGTTTCTCTCCTTTCTTCCCCTACAGCCATCCTTGTCTTCTCCAGCCTCCAACTCTAAGCTTTCCTCCTTGAAAGCATTTGCTTGATGAACTAAGTACTGTGACATTAATCAGATACCTCAAGCAATGGGTGGAACTAGAGAGAACAAGGAGAGGGAGGGAAGGGAAAAGTGTTTTGCTTGCCAGCTTGCCAGCATTCAAGGCATTTTCCATGTGACAGATTGCTCATCTGTGTGCTCCAGGAGGCCCATGATTTGCAAAAGGACCATAAACAAGATCCACATCAGGCAGAGCTTTTCATAAGTAAATCTGGCACAAAAGGCATTTTATGAGCTACTATTCACTGGGAACTTGGCTGATACAAGCTTTTCATTTTAAGTTAGTTTCATATTTGATCCACGGTACCAGGTTTAATATCTTCTTTAATCTGCCAAACCACAAGTCAGCCTCAATCAGATGCTTCATACTTCTCAGTAGTGCTGGATCCTTAAAACAACTGGGGGGAAAACTACTCTTACAAGATCAGAAGCAAGGCAATTTTTTGCCGAAACAAGGACACATGCTGACTGCCATACAGAACATTGCTATTTTCAATACACAGCAGATTTGAGATGCTTTTATGAAGTCCTCATGGGGAAAAAGGGGGAAGAAGGTCAGCCTGAGCCTCCCCACCAGACTACACCAACTTCACTGGAATTTGAGTTTGCTCTTCAAAAAAAATTAATGGGACTTCTGCTCAGTCATTGTAGTCCCATGCAAGACACCCATAACATTGTGCTGAGCAGCAGAAGCCCATCACATGGCATAGCATGACCCAAGGCCACACTTCGCCAAGGTCTTTGGAATTTTCGTTGTCATGAGCCAGAAAGTCTGCCAAAGATCTCTGGAGCACCAAATACAAGTTTTACTTTATTTTCTTCCTTTATATTTGACTGAAGGGTTATAGCCTTGGCACAAACTGTTCCTTCCACAATAATCCCCATAAAGATGACAGGTCTATGTGTATATATATTTGTTAGCAAAAAACACTGAGTACCTCAGTGCTGGTGATCACCTTCTCTGTACAAGCAGAAAAACAAGTTGTCCCAGGACCAGCAGAGCTAAGGCAGCCTGAGTTTTCATGGACTATCCCACTTTCCCTTCCCCAGCATCCCCACTCCCTGCCACCATCCCTGCAGTGGGACATCCAAGTCATAACCAGTATCCTTCCTGCACAGCAGGTGGGTAATCACTCCTTTTGCAATGTCACCCTTCCCAGGGTGACAAAGGTTTTCACAGGCTCCTAGACAGCAGGTGAACAAACTAAGGTGAACTTGCTCAGATCATTTCTTCCTTAGACACTTTTCATGACATTTGACTCGGCAAAGGGAAAGCAATACCAATGGTGCTTGCTCCAGAACCTAAAACCTGGACAGCTGGTGCCTCATCAGTGATCAACTGCTGATGAGATGTGAAAAGGAGATGTTTATAAACAGCCTCAAGTTAATAACAGATTTATTTTTCTAAGCTTATCAAATTCCAAACCTTGATAAGCATTCTGAAATTCAAGATCAATTTGCAGATCACATGTGCATAAACATAACCATCTGCAGCCCTCATGACACAAGCTCCCCCAACCAATACCATTCCTCTTGGCCACCCAAAAGAGGAGTCCTGATTCATTATGCAAAGCCAGAGCATGGGGAACCCTGGACCTGATGACTCCTTCCTACCAACTAAGTGTCAGAACTAGCCAAATGCTTCACCCAGTGAAAATGCTGCTAGTCACACAGGATTAAGAGCAACCATGATCCTTAAAAGTTAAGATCAGTGCTTCCAAGAGCTTCAGCCTATCCTCTCATTGCCAAAATGCTCAGCTCCACAGAGTCTCTCCTTCAAAGAGGAGAAAACTCCACAGCCCTTGTGTAGCTGGAGCCTCCTGCACAAAGAGGTCCCCACTGCTCTGTGGCCTCTGCAGAGAGTCCATGCTCTTTTCAGGCCTACAGAAATTGCATTGAGAAGTTGAGCTGAGAACTCAGAATTAGAAGCTAAGTTTTCTGGGTTTCAGAAGTGGGTTTCACAATTGAAAAGTAGTAGGAATGTTAGGCTAAGAACAGCCCATCATCTACATTACCACTACCTCCTCCCTTTCCATTTTAACAGATTGAAGATGAGGTTTTGGGCATCTATTCACACAACTTCCACCAATTACTTCATGCAGCAAAGCCCAACACCCCCAGTTGCATGCTTGGACCTCTCTTTGCCAGTGCTTCCCATCACCCAACTGGTGCTCACTTCAGAGCCTCCATCACCATCACAGCAAAATAAATTCTGGCCTTTCACTCACCCTGACGACATAGTTGAATCTCCTGGAATCCAGGATAGCACTGGAGAAGTCAAGTCGGTTGAAGGCTTCTCCCAGGGTGCAGTAACCATGGCGCTGAGAAGAAAAAAAAAGTCTGGATCATGTTTTGGCAGACATGAGTCCAGACAACACCAGGAAGACATGACCCAGGGCAACTCA
Source organism: Brachypteracias leptosomus (assembly GCA_013401335.1). Classification (NCBI taxonomy): domain Eukaryota; kingdom Metazoa; phylum Chordata; class Aves; order Coraciiformes; family Brachypteraciidae; genus Brachypteracias; species Brachypteracias leptosomus. The sequence goes on from VYZX01000059.1 coordinate 47,015, forward strand.
ATTTAGCAAGCTAATGGGTACAAACCATGGGACCAGCTCCCAGCTGGAGGAGGCAGGCCTGTGTCCCACAGAGCAGCACTTACTGACGTCAAGAGTGGGCACGGCTCAATGCGGATTATGGTAGTTTCCCAAGAGCGACCCAAGCTCTGTTCATGACCCATGAATTTATGGGTGAGAATGAGCCACACATTCCTGGGGTTCAATATATAGTGTGAGTTCAGAGCAGTCTCGTAGGGCCGCTTCTCTCCATGAGTGCAAGCAAACCATTGTGGTGAATTCCAATGATTTTCCATGTTAGGACTGTACTGGGTGAAAGCCAAGAACAGTATTATGGCTTGGTCTGCAAATGGCTGTGTTTTTTTTTAACTGAGGGAAGCAAACAAGTCATATTTTAAACACATGTACAGAGCCTTGTACAGCAAGCCCTGGCTGATTGGGGCTTAAAATCATTACTGAAATTCCAACCACATGCCAGATCTTCCACTTATGTCTTAAGAGCTTCTGCTGATTTATATCAGCACAGGATCTTCTACCACTTGGAAAAAAAGCAGTAGAAAAGGGAACAAAGAACCTATGGAGGCACTCACCTCTTTTGTGCTCCCCTTGTGAACATAGATCCACTTCTCCTGGTGGAAATCTGTTTGGACAAAGACATTTTGCTCAGTTATCTCCCACCTTGCAGCAGGCTGGATCTCTGTTCTACTCATAACACTCACTGCTCTTTTATTGCAAGCAAAGTTATTTTGTGTTTATACCACCACCCTTGAAACCAAAACTAGCAACTTGCTGAGCTGCTTTGTTTCTATACTGCTTCATTTGAGACTGTGGCTCTGAGCCTTAGAAAGAGCTTCTGTTTCAGTGACACTGCCCAAGACTGTAAATGTTTAATCTGCCAGCCACAGATATACCATAGCACCTCCTCTTCTTTGGTCCTAGACAGTAAGTGTGGCTGACAGCCAGATTTTGTTGTTATTGATTTTATTAACTATTCATTACCTTGGTTACAGGCTTGGGATTGAATGTCAAATTTGAAGTTGAGCAAAAATGTCATGAGACACCAGGCATGTGGGAGAGAGCTTTTAGCAGTGAGGTCAGGCTCAGAGGAGCATGTTTGTGCTTGCAGCTAACTTGCTAAAAAAGAAAAACCTATTTGGGACCAAAATTTTCCTATTTCTAATTGCCCCTCCCTTCCCTCAGAAATGGGAGTTGTCCCATCCACTCCCCAAAATAGTTTCCCTGTACCCACCACATGATGTTAACTTGGTTTGCAGAAGAGCCCTTACTGCAAGCAGTTATGCTGCTTAGTCCTCCTCCCACCCCATTTTCACATGGGCTTTTGACCCTACTTCCACCACACACTGGTAATTCAACAGCTAGTGTAAGAAAAGCTCTCCTCCCCATCCTGCTAGGCTCCCTTCCTTGAAGGAAATATTGTGCTCCTGGAGTCTTTTTCCACCTAAGGATGCAGCAATATACCCCTGCCTGGTACTGTGAGCCCAAGGACAAACCCAGTCTCAGTTACAGGCGTGCAGACTCTACATCAGGCCCTCTTCAATAGCAGGTCACAGCAGAATCCAGCCAAAAACTGTCATGGTAACATTTGTTTGTTCAGAGAACCAAATACACTGAGGGGCCAACTTCTGGCATCAGTTTCTGAAATCCTGGGGGATGCACAATGAGCTAATAGTGTGGGAATTGTAACTCATTTCCTCTGTGTAATGTTTAAATTTGTAGCCTTCACATCTAACTCCAGTACCTATCTTGCAATCAGACCAACATGGACCTTGCTGTCCCTGCAGGCTCCCCGAGTCCTCCCACAGTGCACCATCTGAGACCTCAGCTAGCTCACTGTGCATACAGAAAGACTTCAAACCTTCCATTGTTTTGAGCAAGCTGAAATCTTATTTCACTTTTCATGCACTCCACGCACAGAGATAGGATCAAAGCTCACATTCAGGCTTGTAGCCTCCAGTAACGTAGATTAGTGCTCAACATGCATATGGAAGGAAGAATAAATTTAGCCTGTTGTGCACAAGAAAGTTTACAGGGGGAAAAACTGGAACTGGTTCATTTGAATGTACCATAGGAAAAAATTACCCTCCTTCTGACAAACAAATGACAAAAAATTGAACACAAGCACAACTCCTCAGAGCAGGGATTACTAACATGGGCATAAATCTTCCTATTAAACTGTATCCAAGTTCTCTACTTCGGTCAAACATGGGCGCAAAGCCCTTCAAGACGCTCTGGAAGACTCTCCATGCACTGTGCAAAACCCGTAGATATGATGCTTTTTCCATTCTCCCGCAGCAACTTTTGTTTTAAAAAAAGCTCAAATAGACATCTTACATTGAATCTTGGCTTTGTTGTTCAGCAGGTCTTTTTTTCTCTTCTTGGCAGCAACATCATAGTTCAGGCTGTTGAAGAGATTCTCTTTGTTGTGATCATCCTTTTTACAGAAGCTGTGAATGACACAAAGCAAGGATTCTGTTTATTTCTGCACTTTGCTGAACACTGTTCCCTGCAAGGAGAGAAAATACACAGGTTTTCACAGTGAGCTACAAAACTGCTTCCTTGCAGGATGCTCTTGAGGGTCTACATGCAGCTTTTGCATCCAGCAATGGAATTTTTAAATGAGCCTCTGGTGCCTCATTTCTTTGCTAGTTAAGATGCTCATAACAGACAGCAGCAGGTAATACAGATTGTACAGTTCGTGCTGGGACACTGCTGGGCAGTATTCCCTTCCTCCCCTTAGTTTGTGTCTATCTTTAAGTAACACCATATCCTCCCTATCATAGGTGGGAGATCCCTCTGAGCCAGTCAGACTTCTATGGAAGGACATATTTAGACATTTGAGGACATACATATGCACTCAAAATATTTATTAACAAAACAATCCCTAAAAATCATTCTCTCAAACTTATAGGAAAAGCTCAGCTGAGGTTCAAGCTTGGCTGGTGGTTTTCCAAACGCCACTAGTAGCAACTATACAAATGAACAGCTAGGATCTCTTGTCCAAGAGTGTGCATCCTGCACTTTTGCTGGAGCTCTGCTGTAACTATACTAGTGGAGGGACCAATAACCCCTTAGTTTGAGGGCAATGAAAGACTATCTATAAAGAGGCTGTGCATCAGCATCTCCACATTCTGCAGACCTGCAAATCAGCAGATCCAAGCAGCAACACAGAACTGAGAAGCCCCTAGGCAGCCACAGTGCTGCAGCACAGATCCCTGGGGGTGGCAGGGGAAGGCAGACCCCACCAGGAGCCCTGGGCAGAGACCCCCCTTCACACAGCATGCTGCCCAGAGCTGTGGGGATGCCTCACAGGGGCTGGGGAGAAGAGAGGCAATGCATCCAGGGGAACAGAACTCAGAAAGGGTGGGAGAATGGCTGTCTGCAGGTCTACATTCAAAGAAAGGCACATTGCTGCACCTCTCAGCTGCTGTGGCTGGGACACCCCCAGAGCTCTGGCAAGCACTGAGACATGCTGTTTGCAGCTCTGGGCAAGCTTCCTCCACAACAGTAGTGAGGACCCTGACACAGCCAGGCTGCTTCCTCTACAGACCTCGTGTTTATACTGTTTAGCCTCAAAAAACCCACAACACCAGCACCATACCAACTCACACCTCCCACAGCTATTCAGCACAGGCTCCTGCAAAGGAATGAAACCTGTGGGAAAAGGCTCCTTGTTCCCCTGTTGACTCTGTCAGAATGGCCACACCACCAGCATACACAGAAGTCAAGTGACCAAAGCCAGTTTCAGGCCCATGAGGGACCCAAATCTCCTCCAGCAGGATCCAGATAGGTGTTCTGGTTTGGCACCTGCACATGGCCCCAGGGGTGGAGACCACCACCACCCCCCACCCAGCTTCAGAACACCTCGAGCCTCAGCTCCCCCTTCCTGTTCAAGTTCCCTCCCTCACAGGGCATCACAGCTGTGGGGAAGGCACCGCTCCTGCAGCCTCCACCACAACACTGCAGAGCAGGTACAGCAGCAATGCAGGTGAACAATATTCACAGCAACAACAGCTCAAGGAACCAGACACTTACACCAGCTGGAGCTGGCCTAGAAGAACCTAAGCCTGAGAGCAGAACATCTCAGTTGCACATTTCCCTTACCCATGCTGCTTTCTGCTGGGGAGGACCAAAACAAAAGGAAGGAGTATGGTAGTAAGGAAGAAGTGGTTTTGAGACGTTCAAGCTTGTATTTTATCAGGGTTGTACAAAATGAGTAACAAGCCAGGTTAACATGCCCCATGCAGTGGCAGAATCCAAGCCCAAGAGCACAAGACAGATCTGCTTTAAATCTCACATGTCAACAGCACACCCTTGACTGCCGACTTCCTAGTCAATGACTCTGTAATCTGAAACCTGCATAACAGCAGTGGACGAATTCCAGTACTGGAGGCTGATTGTTCCTCTGTTTATGTACAGCCAGGTTTCCACATGCTTCTCCAAGACATCTTGACAGGTTGAACAGTTGGGCATGAGGACCTGGCACTGCAAGGACCTCAGTCTGGGGCCAGTATGTCACCTCCTTGCTTTAATGGGAAAGGATGTATAAACCTGTGCCAAACTCAGTATTCCCAACTCAACCACTCAGCCAGACAGTTGTTCTACCTATTTACAAATCAGACGCTTTGGATTCTAAACTTGATTTTTATTTACAGCTCACATAAAAGGGCAACAGATACATAACCCTCCCTGCACCATAACACCTCAGCAGTAGTTCAGAGCAAATCCCCATTTGCTCCCAGTCCCTTTGTCATCGGCATTCCTTAGCCCGGTACCAGCAGACCCAAACCTGACTGTGCAGCTGAGAACAAGCTGCGGCACCACGAACAAGAGTTTGGTTTTGACAGGAGCGATCTGGCCAGAGAATGTGACACCCACGCTGCTGCTGCTGAGGCTTCCTGCCCGTTGCTGCACCGTCTTGGGGGTTTTGTTGATGTTTTGCAGCCAGATTACTCAAGCAGCACGTAAGGTACATTACTCATGGTCTGTGGAAGATTTATGACCTCAGCTACATCATCTATCCAGCCCGACAGCCGAGATGCCCGAGGAAGGGTTGGTCTGTCAGGAAGGGGGGGGAGGGGGGGTCACACGCCTCCAGCCTCCCCAACAGCCGCCCAGCGATGCTCCCCGAGGGGTCACCGCCCAGGCCGTGGGGCAGCGGCTGTTTTCACCTTTTCCTCGCTACTCCGCCGCCCTACAGCTGCGCGAACGGCCCGGCCGCCCGAGGAGGGTCGGCCACCTCCGTGCCCACGCGCCCCGGAGCCCTGCCGGGGCCGAGGGAGACCCATTGGGGGTTCACAGCAAGCCCGGGGGGAGCCGCAGAGCGCCCCCCCTGGGGCAGGCCCAGCTGCCTCAGCGAGGCCGAGGCCCGCGGTTACCGGCAGCTCCGCACAGTGATCCCCCCGTCGCTGACCCCGACTGACGGAGCAGAGCGGGGCTGCCCCTCGCCGCGGTCCTGGCCCCCTCCGGTCAAGCGACGGCCGAGCCGACGTCGCCCACCTTAACCCCACTGCCACCGGCACCACGAGACCGCACCGCGGCGCCCCCTGGCGACGTGGCCGGGGGAGGGCGTCGGGAGCGGGGACAGGACCGAGCCGCCGTCGCCGGTACCTGCTGAGGTCGCCGACGAAGCCGCCGCTCTTCTCGTCGAGGAATCGCGTCCAGCCGTCGGCCGTCTTCACCCAGCTCTGCCCGGGGGAGCGCCAGTCCTGCCCCAGGAACGGCATGGCGGCGGGACGCAGCGGGACCAGAACCGGGACTGAGAGCAGGAGCAGCGGCGGTGCCGGTGGCGGGACCTGTGTCGGCGACTGCGGGGCGCAGCGGAGCGATTAAGTGGGTGCCGCGGCAACAGAGCTGCAGGCGCCGGGCCGCGCCGCGCTATTTATGCGGCGGCGGGGCGCGTGTTGCCGGAAGCGCGAGGCTGGCCCCACCCCCCCCGCTGCACGTGGCGGTGTTTATCGGCACCGCCCTCGCCCCCCACGGCAGGCCCGGGGCGGGGCCGGGCGGGGCCAGCGGGAGGGTCGTGGGCGGTCTGTCCGTGTCCCTCAGGGCCAGTGGGCACGAATACGGGGGGTACATATATATATATACACATATACACGCGTGTAGTGGATTTATACACCGTGCATAAAAACATTTTTATATGTTTGCATTGTAAATATAAAACTTTAAATATATTAGAGTACAAATATGTATAAAATTGATGTTTATGCATATTTCAATTCCACACGTAACTCCTGCAATTAGATTTATTGATACAAATAACAGAAATATTTACACAGAAATATTTGTTTATGCTTATAAAAGTATTTTTGGATACTTATGTACACAAAACTATGTCCTCTTTATAGAAACACAAAATCTAAATATTACGGATAAATTCAGAACATTGTGGAAACACAGACAATATCCAGCGCTGTGTATGGTTCTATACATAGAATATATATATAGAATATTATACTGAATTTTTTTTCTAAATATATATTGTATATCTGTGTAATGTTTTATGCATGTGTATGTTTTATGTCTGTATGTTTTACATACGCACATGCTTTTATATGCATTATGTTCTAATATTTAATGCTTTAAATATATTTTCTGGATAAATATGCAGGACATGTAAAACAGGATTGTATATGAAAATATACAAAACTATTATATGTAAAAATATATATAATCTAGAAATGTAGCTTATTAGGTGCATGCACTGGTAGGTGTTAGGGAAGGTCTTATGTAGTGAACATTAAAAACGTGGGGGTTTCCATTCAAGGCCAGGCTGAGGGGCCCACTCCCAGCCAGGAGTTTGCTACAGCTCATTTTGTAAAAACCGAACATTTTGTGCCAGGATTAGGACATCCCTGCCCCATGCTGTGGTGTGCATATCTCAATGCACTGGCTGTCCCATTGCCAAGTTGCTGCTTCTTGGGGTGGCCTATGGTGCTCCACATGGGCTCCTGGGGAAGGGGCTGCTGCGACTGGGAGCAGCTCCAGCCTGGTGGGAAGGGGCGAGAGGCTCTCGGGCTGGTGGGATGGGGATGACGCTCGTGGCCGAGGGCCGAAGAGAAGAGACATGGCGGGTGGCTGGCTGAGGGGATAAGCTGCCCTAATCCGGGTCACGCTGCCAGCTGTTCCCCAGCTGTGCTACCCACCACTGTGGGGCATTCAGCAACATCTGGCACTTGCTATTGACCGTGTTACGTATGCACCCTCAAAAAGCCAAAAAAACCCTTACAAAAACAAGCACTGGAGGCACAGGGAGGGCTGCACATGCAGATGCATCACTGCCGGGGCTGAAGGCAGTGGGAGCTCTGCAGGCAGGGCTGAAGGGCACATGTCTGCTGATGGTAGAAGCTCCATGCCAGGAGTGTTGGCCACCCCATCTCCATCTCTGCTGCGGCTCACCTGGATGGGCATTACATGGGGGTTGGCAGGAGGAAGAGTGAAAGTCATCCAGCTAAAAGCTGCCACGTCTGAAAGGTGCTGCAGTCCCTGGGGACAGAAAGTGCTGGAGAACAGCAGTGAGCTGCAGTACATGCAAAAATTAAAATTCAAATATGAGGACACTCGGGCCAAAGTCTCCTCCTTCTGCCCATCCAACCCACCCCTTTGGGGCAGTGGTCCCACCTTCCCTTATAGGCAGTGCCAGCTATTTTTTGAGTGGTAGGGGGGTTGAACTAGATGACCTTGGAAGGTCCCTTCCAACCCAATGTATTCTATGATTCTATGGTTATTTAAGCTGCAAGAGTGCTTTGAGCTGCAAAATCATCTTCGATGGGTTTCCCCTGCAGTTTGAGTGCCTCATGCCTTCAACAAACAAGCATCTTTCAACAGCATTGCTGCAGGTGACACCACCCCCATGCTCCAGGAGACCCCAAAGGGAATCAAGTCTGGAGGATTGGAGCTGCTTGGGGTGAGGCAACCTCCTAAATGCATCATTGAGCTCATTGTGGCCCTGAAAGGCCATGTCACCCATGTCCTGCCGTGCAGAGTGGGTTAAGCCGGGCAGATCCATGTCACTGAAAATATCTTCATCCTCCTAATGAGGATTGCTCAGCAGTACTGAAGTGCAGGTCGAGTTTGATCTGCAGAAGAGGAAGTAGAGAGAAATGAGTGCTAGGGAAGGCAGACACAGGAACTGATTTGTCCTGTCTCTTTTAAAAGCCGTTATGATCTGGGGTGATAACTCCAAGCACCATCAAACCTTCGTGAGTAGCCCGGGAGCTGCGATGTCTGTGGCAGACGGGTGGCTGCTGACTGAGAGCACCGTGTCACACCATGAGCCATGGATCCAACTGAACAGGGGGGTGTTAAAACCTTTGAAGATTTTAACATGATGTGGCAGGAAAGCTGCTGCCATCAGCACTGTAGGACAGCCTGAACCCAAGCTAAACATTTTTATGATTGAAAAAGCAAGAAAAAAACAGAGTGAAGCTTGCTGTGTGGACACGCAGAGCCAGGATTAGCCGGGCTGGACCTGCCACAGGCACTGACATTTTAGAAACGGCAGCACAGACAGAAATTGGAGCTGCTACTCCGGAGCACGGACCCTTTCCCTGGAGACCAAAATAGATCTGCTTGTGGCCAAGCTGCTCTGCTCCCACCAGCTGGGCAGAGTAAGATGGCCTTCATGGAGTGGGTCGTGGAGGGGTGGCTTTTTTGAGGGCTTCTCCAACAAGTGTGTTTCCACACCAGGGTGTTGCAGGGCAGCAGCCTCCTTTATTTGCTTAAGCCTTTACTAAGCAGGTACCACAGGTGCTCAAACTCGACCTTTGGTCTCCACAGGCCATTGGCATGCAGGGATTAACCAAGCAAACCCATGCACACACCTGGGAAGGTACAAAGACTGGCAAACAATCCAGGCAGAGGCATCGCTTTTGTCCAAAGCTGGTGCATCTGTCACCTATTGTGGCTCTGTGCTTATGGATCTGGGAATCGGCAACAGAGGGATTAAAAGCAGCATGTTTAGCTATGAAAGGAGAACATCTCCCTCCCCTACACCAGCGTGGTGGCTCTTGTGGGGGCCTTGCTGCAGTATGTCCCTCACGGCTGGCATTATCAGCTCTGTAGAAACCGATTGCACACAGCCAGCTTGGTGTGCTTGTGCACATGCATGCTGCACAAACATCAAAGCAGCCTCTTATTTCTTCTGGAGCTGCTGCATGCAACCCCACCTCCCCAACCTGGAACATCTTCAAGGTTGGACTCCTCATGCTGAGGAATGAGTTTTATCTCAGGGCACGCAGGAAATGGACAGGGTGTCTCTGTCATTGCCCACAGCTGGTTGGACCTGGGGGAATTTGCTGCAGCACAGTTTCAAAGGGAAAAACTGAATTTTGGGGATGAGCTGTGTACAGGACAACATTGCCAAGCAGCCACAGGGTGCAGCTGAGAATGAGCACAGTCCTGGGGCAGTGGTGCAGCCGCTCTGCACAAGGAGTGGTGAGGACTTTATTCCAGTAGTGTCTCGACTTCAGCCTGTGTAGACTCACAGTCAGCGCATACAGATACCATAAGGCAAAGCTAACACTAGAAATTAGCTCTGGCAATGAAAATGGGCACCGAGACTGCAGGTGAAGGGTGCTGCACCAGGCAGTGCATTACAAAACCTAGTGGCTTTGCTTTACAGAAGGCAACAGGTGCTTGACTGTTGCTCATGACTCACTTGGACTCCCACAGGTAAGTGGACCTTGGGAGAATTATCAATGTGGTCATTGTATCATCAATGTCTGCATCCTATGCATGTGGGATGCATTTCCCCCATGGGAATAAAGCCTGGAACCCTCTTTCAGAGCAAACTCTGGACTACATCTTACAGGATCCTGTCCACACTGCAGACTCAAGCCATCACAGATGCACACCTACCATCTGATGGGGAGAGGCAAGGATCCTGTGTTTAGCTGTGGCAGCCTGTGCTCTCAAACCTCAGAAGCAAACATGTCCCTCTTACCCTAAAGTGATCCAGCTGATGGATATTTCCTTAGGGAGACAGGTCTGGTAGCCTCCATGCCCCCATCATCTCTGACTGGGCCTGCTGGTGGTTGAGCTGGTGTGCCATGGCTCACACCACTGCAGGAGGGTTTGCTCTCTGGCAAAACCATGTAGTGATGATGAAAGGGTATCTAACTTCGGGAATGGTGAGACATGGTGTAGCCCAAGCTTTATGTTCCTACACCTCTGTCCCCTGAAGGCAGCAACTCACTAAGCTAGAGCAAATGCCACTTGCTCCCTGACAAGTATGTTATAGGGATGCTTTAGGAGAGATGGTTTTCCCCTGGGACTCTATTTCTTCTGTCTGGATGTTCACAGGTGTCCTGTGGAGACTTATCTTTCCAAAATTTCAGTAGCTCTACTCTGAATAAGGCCTCCCTTTGGCCCCAGTCATGGGAGGGGACCCTTCTGCCCCTGCCTGGCAGCCTCAAGGTAACTACCTGGTGGACATGGGTCCTTCAAGGCATCTGACCATGAATCTCTTTGTGATCCTCCCAAGAGAGGGAGATCACACAAATGCTGATGACATAAATGCCTCTCACCATGGACTCCTGCCTGTGCATTGCCAGAGCCTGGTTGCAGGTGAGCAGAGCACAGGTCTAACAGCAGTAACAGCAGTGCCTGGCAGTGCACACTGTTCTTCCCATCTGCAAAGCATGAGCTGGTGCAAATTAATCCTCATACCAGGCAGGCGAGTCTCATGACCCTTGCTGCACAGAAAGGCAAAGTAAATGATGTGATGAAGGGTGAATCAGGTCACAGCTATGATGAAATCACAGCAGTTCCTGCCTGCCTGTCTTGTGACCATTAGATGTTATGTAGTCATCAAGAAGGTAGCTGGCATGCAAGGAGGTGCAGGAGCCAGCCTCTGCTCTGGCGGCAAGTCATGCAGCCTGTGAGGAGTTGCTGGGCCATGACTCACCTTTGGAAGCAGGTTCCAGTGCTAGATGTGGCCCAGGAGTCGCAGGGTGCCTCATCCAGCGATTCACTCCCAGGGCCTGGGGGTATAAGAGCACTCAGTTAAGGATGCTAAAAAGCCAAGGGAAGCAGCTCCTGGAAGGATCAGGATGCCAAACTTTTTCTTTGTCATCTTTCAAAGTCCAAGCCTAAGATTTTAGCCATCTGGATGGGGTCTTGGCTTCTGATGTTGGGGTGAGAGGGCCATTTGTGTAAATCACTAGTGGGGTCTCGAGCCAGGAGACTGGCCCCAAAGGTGTATTTGGTCTCACCAGCTGCTGCTTGACCTTGGATGAGATACTTGATCTCCCTGGGGAGAAGCCTGCTCTGCAATGAAACAGGAGCAGTGGCTCCTTGGAAACCAGAGGGAGAAGAACAACATCGTTTCCTGGGCAAACACCTGCAAGCAGATTTGGTGTGAAAATAGAAGATATTTAGGAAAAGTAAAATGATGCTCTGACTTTGCCTCAGTTAATAGAAATGTACCCCTAAACACAGGGTGATGTGGTTAGGACAGATAATGGAGAGGAGAAAGCCACGATAGTACTGGCAGTTCCCCATGCACAAGAGACAAGCAGCAGGGTGCTGTCTGGGAGCCAACTTCCATGTACATCATCCATCGCACATGATGGGCCAGCCCAGCCCAGCCCAGCCTCCCTCCTCCCTCTGCCATAGGTGGCTCTGAAGGAGGAAAGAGGCTGGCAGCAAATTAATGTCAGCAAATGGATTGAGAAGAGCAGCCTGAGGAACTTGTGTCTTGTTAAATTGGAAGTATATCTGGGAATTATTTCTTGCTTATAGTAAACTGTGCTGTGATAGCAGACTTGGGGATTTGATTTCATAGAAAATGTATTTTTTTAATGTCAAAGGCTGTCTCTGCCTCCCGCCTGCTGGGTTAAGCCCAGGGTTTTGCAGCCAGGAGTTGTTAGTACTTGACATTCAGTTCTATAATGGAGAAGAGCAGGAGTTCAGAGCTATGGTGGGCAAGCAGCCAGCAGCACCTGAACCAGCTGTGGCGACAGTCCTGCAGGACGCAGGTTTCTGTGTGGGACAGCAATGCAGCAAGCCAAGAGCTGGATCAGCTTCAGGGCCTTCCCAAGGTCCACAGCAGTGTGTATGCTGCACCCCAGTACTAGGGAAAGCACAAGGCATGAAAAGGCACAAAGCTCTTGAGGGTATTGAAGCTGTGAAGGTTAAGTCAGCAGTGAGGTTGGCTTGTCCTGGCTTTGTATTGCAGGTCATGGCTGACCTCCTGGAATAATCAGTGAGCTCCTGTAATTACGCCAGGGACATCAAATAATGGCTGCGCCTTTCATCTCTTCCATCCTCCTTGTGGCACATCACGGCTGTGGATCTTATAAAGGGTCTGAAGTTTGTTATTGGTACTGCAGTGTTTTCTGTGGCTTTTGTGGCCCCCTGTGCAACAAACATTGCTGCCTGGTTGCCCACAGTCTCAGGGGAGCTAGGTTGTCAACCCAAATTCTCCTTTTTTTGTTCTCTAGAGGCCTGTTAGAGGGAGGTGGTTAAGGCAAGATACTCCCTTTTGCAGCCTCCTTGCATCTTAATTTTCCTGTCTTATAGGGGGAGCCTTCAGAGATGGAAGGAAGATGCAGTTCAAGGGCAGAGCCTGCTGCAGAGGATGGATGTCCCTGGAAGGGAAGGTAAGAACACAGATGGAGGGAATGGAGTGTGAAATTTTTGCCCTTCTGTCCTTCCAGCAACCTGCAGAAAGCAGCTGTTTCAGTTGCGTGAAGAGCCATCCAGGGCAGGGCTGTTTCCAAAGGTGAGAGATGGCTCCAGGCGAGATCTGGGAAGGTGCCAGGGAGTTACAGTCCTGCCTGTAGAGCCTTCTGCCTGCTCCAGGCCTCTGTTTGACACCATGTGGGAGAAAATCTGAAGGTAATCCCTTGCTGTTAGACCACAGAGCACATTTACCCCCTCTCACAGGTTCTGAAAGTTGTTTTTCTCACCAGCCATTAAACAAATGCAGATTTCACTGTCGTGCTGTAGAAACCACTGCAGGGGAAGCAGCCTGTGGATTTCTTCCTGGCTGGATTTGAAGGTGCCCCTTAGCAGGCCCTCTTGTCCCTTACATGTTTCTAATCCAGAACTACCTGTTTTACAGAACAGTTCATTTTGCCATATGTGAGAAAGTCCTCTTGTGCACCAGCAGATGCTTTCTGTGAAAGCCAGAGCTTTGACAGCTTGGTCTCAATGAAGAGCCCACAGGAATTTCTCAGGAGGCTTCCCTCTGTGTCTGTGGCAAGCTTCAGCCAGGGTCACTCTACACTTTGCTTACCTCAACACCACCCTGGCAGCATCAGCGGGATGCAGCGAGCATCCCTGCCTCATCCCAGACCTGTGTGGCTGGGTCTCATGGATGGCCAGTGCCCAGCATAGCCACAGGAGCTTGCTGGAAAGGGCAGCAGGGCAATTTGCCTTGTAAAACCCTCAACAGAAGGAGGAGTGTGGTTATTAGAGAGTTCCGATCCTCCTCCCTGTTGGTAGGATACACAACTTTTCCTAAACACAGCCTGTCCAGCTGCATTCCTGAAGCACGCATTCCTTGCCAGCGTAGCTCACCCGGAGCATGGCCAGGAATAGCGCTGCAGCTTCGTGTGGGACCTCTCCCAGATGCATCCTTAGTTGACCAGGGCCACTTGGCATGTGTACTTGCACTTGGACCAAGAGAGAAGTATTGTAATTATTGGTCTTTTTGTCATTTTCTGCCCAATGCCATCTATTCTTTATCCCTCACATCTATGACTTAGAAACACCATCACTCTTTCAGCTTTGTTTTCTGTTTTTTGAGCACCTGAGGGATTCTGTGCATGTACCACTGCCCTGTATTGGGCTGTGCATCAGGCCAGCATGGGTGCTGGTGAGCAGGGACACCAGTGGAGCCGCCTTCTTGAGTTAATATAGTTAAGGCTTGTTGTTGTGGAGCTGGAGGTACTAATTTCTGTCTCTAAAACCACATAGCTGAGATTCATCTGGCTACTCACAGCCACAAAGAATGCTTTGCTGGAAGGGCAGTCACCAGCTTTCTGATTTTTATCGTAAGTCTTGTGATAACTGGCTTTCTTTTGACAGCACCAATATCTGGAGCATAGTTTTGGGGTGAGAAGCTCAGCTTTTAGTTTAAATCAAGAATGCACATTTGCAGCTCTGGAAGTTGCAGAGAGAAGCTGCAAAATGATTTCCAAGCATGCTCCTGCAGTTCAAAAAATACACAATACCCTGTGCTTTGGTTAAGAAGACAATGAAAAAGGAATATTACATTTTTTAATACTAAGTTGTGTTCTTGAGTACTTGTCATTGGCGATCCCAGGGAAAGATGCCAGTGTGCCAGGCTGTTTTGTTATGGAGAAGTTACCCATAATTTTGAGATCCAGGACTGCAGGGATTTAAGTATTCTGGACTAGGTGACAAATTCTTTCCTTCACCCCTAGGAAATGCTGAGAAGGGCACAGCTGCAGAAGTGAGCTCAGTGGGCCACCTCTCATGCCCAGGACATTTTAGAGGAGCAGGTAGGAGCCATCAAACCAGGTTGGCTCCTTTCCCTTGCCCTGCTTGCCACTGTCCACAGGCAACCTTAGTGCCTAATCTAAATACATACAAGTAAGGTATTTTTATCTCTTTTCTTTTTTTTTATGAACAGTTCCATGAAAGAGGAACATTTTCTGATCAGACCTCCTGCTGAAGACGACTGCATGTCTGAGCTTTTCCCTTCCAGTAGGTAATATGAAGATATATCTTAGGTGCTTTGGCTTTACCTCTCTCAGGCTTGATATTGCTTCAGTAGAGGCAAAGACTTCGTGGCTCAGCAACCACAGTTTTTGATCAGCTTTTCTGTGCTTCTGTGTGCTGTGTGCAGACATAATCACAGTGGTCAGTCCTTGCTTTCAACTTCCCCCTTGCTGCCTTGTGATGTTTACATGGTATGTAGTGTTCTGCAAGCTTCAGATAAACAGAAATAAAAATCAGTGTTGGTTTGCTTTATAACAGTAACCCCTGGAGTCAACAGCCATTCACTGGTTGTAGCCTTTAACTCTCGCATGAAGAAGTGACTTTCCAGAAGAAATAAATAAAGTATCGACTTAGGATTCCCATGTGTCACACTGTTTTCACATAAAAGCATTAACAAACTAAATGCAGCACGGGAATGAAGCAGTAAAGCATCTGGATTTTCTTGGCCAGGCATGGAGTAGAGCGTGCCGGATTTTTCCAGGAAGCAAGTGGATTTGCAGAGAAAGTGCCAAAGAGTCACAGCAGCATCACTGTTGTTACAAGGAGAGGATTTTCAGCACACAGTGTGCTGAAATGATGATGGGTAGCTACTACATCTTTAGGATCTTTTAGTCCTTCTCTGCAGGCAATGGGAGTCCAACTCCTAGAAGATGCCAGAAAAGGGGAGGCAACCCAGAGATAGCCCAGAGGAGTTATACTCTCCAAGTTGTTTTTCCTTAGTCCAGAGCTGGTAGCTTCAAGGAAAGGGCACAACACTGGTACCTGCAACAGGAGGAATGAATTCAGAGTTTAAGTCCATATTTCTCTGGCTGCAGTTACCACTTTTCCAAGTTTTAGCTGGGAAAGAGGCAGTCTTCTCCTTGTAAAATAGAAGGAAGATCTAAATAACACCAGATCTATTTTCATAAATATACGTCTAGTGGCTTGATTTTTAAATTTTGAAATATAATTAAACCTGCAGGAAATAAAGCAACTTGCTGCTTTGAGGGTCTTCCCATTCGAAAGACAAATCTTGTCTCTTAGTTGAGGCTAATACTGCAATTACACAGCCTTGTGCTGAGCTACTCGTTTCAACACTTGGCTGATGGGCAGAAGCATTTTCTGATGAGCATTAAGGTTCCTCTCCCAAAGGTTGAGGTACAAGCCATGACAATCTGTCAAAGTCACAAAAAGGCCCCATTTTATGTTGGCAGAGGTTCAGGTATTTGGTGTTGATGGAAAAAATAATTAATCCCTGCCGTAGTGATATGGGGATGCAGATCTCTGAGTAACTCAGCAAGCTCAGTGGGCTCATAATTCAGAAGAAGCCCAAGCAGGCCACCTGCATGGCTGGAACATCAATTTTAGGTTTTTTATTGGCAAGAGCTTGTGTGCATTAAGAGCCTCTGAGCTCTGCAGAAGCAGTTAGGTGCTCTGCTCAGCCACCGCAAATCAATCCTAAAGGGAAAAAAAGTTACCTATCATCCTTCCTTGGCTCATGGTAAGATATGTGAGCTGCCACATTACAATTATAGGCCAGTTCAGGAGAAATCTGGTCCCTCTGATCCAAAATGCATCCCCTGGCCCAGGAGAAGACCTTTCTTCTGTTTTTTTGGCAGATGAGATGCACGATTGTCTGGGTTTAACACGTCCCTGTGCATGAGGAGAGCTGTTGGAACACCGCGGCTCTGTGCTCTTGGTGCGCACCAGCTGTGGGGTGATGCAATCTGCCCCCCTGCTCCTTAAATGAGGTCAGCTTACCTTGCATTCCGCTGGAGTCAGGAGTGTGCTCAGGAACAGTTACTGTGGCTCAGCTCACAGGTAGGAAATTGTTAAATTTCAGTAATTAATCTGCCAGTTGAGTCTGTCCCAGCCTGTTCTTTCAGTTACAGGTCCCTTGTAGCAGGCGTTGCTTTTAAAGAGTTACATTCTCTAATGTGATTTTTCCATTGCATCAAAAAAAGGTGAGTCCTCCTAAGTTTGCATTTAATTTGAAGGTTCTTCTACTCTAACTCACCAAGGGTTTGACCAGGCTAGGCGGGACACAGTAGCTATATCAATTTGAGAGTGCAAAATCGTCTCCTCTGCTGCTGCCAGAACAGCTAATTAGGCATCTGAAGCTGCTGTTGGCAACTTTCCCACTAATATTAGTGGAGTAGGTTTTGTTCTTAAATTTGCAGTCTGTGTCCCTAGGGAAGACTTTAGCTTGAAACTCTGGGGTTGTTCAAATGAGACTTTTCTACTGACGGCTGCAGTGGGCCAGTAGTCCTCTTCTTCCAGCCCTGGTGTCCAAAGGCAGAGCTGGTGGCCAAGAAAAAACATTTCCCAGCAGATACGGTGCTATTTATTAGAGGGTGTTGAGCGCTGTGCAGAGTATGCTGACTTCTAAAGCGTGACCACTGTAAGTAGACCAGCTGGAACACAAGGAAGGAAAGCGCTTCTAGATCCAAGTTTAGTGATCAGCTATTCCATTGAGCATGAAACTTGTGTAAAAATGTATAGCATTCATCTTTCTGTTGAACATCCAACAAGTGCTGCAGCAAAATTAATTCCAGATAATATGACTGAGGTTAACTTAATGGAGAAAAAGCTCAAAAAGTCTTTTTGGAAGAGGGTGTGTTATGTATACTATATATCTATATCCATTATGGGAAGGATGTTAGCTCTCGTGTGGGAGAATGACACAAGGGGCCTAAGGGAGATCTCATCATGTGTCTGTGGAAAATACGTTTCGTCTAGTGTAGAAGAAATAGGAAACCTTGAACAGGTGACAGCTGTTTAAACGGCTGAATCTCTAGATCTCTGAGCTGTTTGAAATGCAGAGATACATCATAGGACAGCTACCTACCTTAAACTGCCTGAACCCAGCCTTTCCCTCCTGCTCCCAGGCACTGCAGCTTACCTCATGCAAAGCTGTTACTGATTAGCCTGTGCAGAAACAGCCTTCGTCATCACACTGGAGTCTAACTCCTCCAGCTAAATTAGATCATTGTAGCAGTGTAGACAATGTACAACCCTGCAAGCCAGAATGTAAATTTATTACTTTTCCCATAAAACTAATTTCACAATGTTTTTGGAACAAGCCTTCCTGCTGTCTTTTGAATAGAGTGTTTAAATTGAAGGAAGAAAGAGAAGGTAAATTCAACTTAAAATCTTCAGATGCAAGATGAGCCCCAAACCATTTGTGTCATCACAGTTAGAAGCCACCTTATCTTCTAGTGCGGTTTCACTGTAGCTGAGAGCTTACGCGAATGACTGATACCATGAGAACAGTTGATCCCTTTTTCACTCTTTCCTGTTGCTGGGATTTGTGCAGGATTACATTCAAATGTATTTCTCAAGAAAAGTCAACTGGGGATACCACTCAACTCCTTTATCTTGGATCTTCAAAGCCATTCCCCATCCCAATACCCAGCCTTATCTGGATATAAACAGAGATGCTCAGTGCATCTCTGGGCTATCTTCTTCTCATAATTGGACCGTACGATCATCAACTGTTTTAGCAGCAGAAGTTAGTGTAAAAACAAAACAGCTGAAAGACTTGTAAGCTGCAAAGAAGGGACAAGATGCAGAGCACAGATGGATGCTATTCCCAGAGAGGAATGGAGTGTGGAGTGGGTCAGTCATGCTCCTTGTTGACCCTCCTTCACTGAGGTACATGGGATATGGATGGATCTTCTTGAGGGGCCCCCAAGTAAAGACCTGAGGATTTAGATGATGTCAGCTATGCTGTGAATTTGTGTGCCATTGCACACTGTCAGAAAAAACACGGTTCCCTCTAGAAAGAGGAACGCATTTTCTCTCCCGCTGGAGGCTGAAGTACAGAGAGCAGAGCATTACTGCACTGATCTCACTAAGCTGACATAATAGGCTTCAAATAAGTAAGTCTGAGGCAGACAGTAATTGCAGTAACATAGGCTTAGTGGTGAAAACGCAGATCCCCACAGGTATGCCCCAGCTGCAAAGGAGGGCATTGTCACTTCCCTTGCTCTTCTCCACGTAGGACTCCATTTTATAATTTACAATTATAGCTTGGTTGGCACCACAGACCAGAACCAACTGATGAAACAAAACCTGATAGCCCCACCCTGCTATGTAAAATAAAACTCCAAAAATATCCCCCTGTTCCTCAGGCATGGATAGCACAAAGGGCAGAAGAGGACACCACCTCCCACATTCTGACTCCGTATCTCTCTCCCAGCTGTAACCTGGCCATGTCCTGACTATCCATACAATGTGTCTAAAAAGAAAGGAAAAAAGAAAAGGGGAATTCTCCATCAGCGGGCAAAATGTCTGGTTGCAATATTTCCAGCAGGAAAAGGTTAAATTCAGCTTTATGACATTTTTAATAAAGCATCTGCTTTCCAGGGAAACATAAAGTGCATTAACTACAGATTCCATCATGTTTAACAGGGATACAAAAAAGTCAGCACTGGAGTTATGCTGCTTTACATGTAAACCTAATTTTCTGATCAACCACATTCATGGTTTTAATTCACTTTGTCCTGTACAGGCTATCAGCAGCAGTCAGCCTGGCAGCAAGCTGTTGTTTTTTTCCCCTAGAAGAAGCAACACAGAGATGATGTACAGGGTCGGGGCTGGGACAAACTAACCTGATGTAAAGGACATTCAGAACAATATAAAAATAAGCCTGAGCATAAAAACTTTAAGTGGTGCAATGTGATTCCTGCAATTAAATTGACACAGTATCAATCAGAGCATTGATCCGATTTGCTGGACTAGCAGAGGACGATAAAATCTCAAGCTGGTAGAGTTTCAGCCCAGGCTTTAGTTCTTGGAATAAATTCCAGGACTAAAGTACAGCTCTGAAGGCAGGAGCTCATCCAGTAACTGGTTGATTCCTTCTGCTGGGAATCAAAAAAAGACATCATTTTTAGCAATGAACCAGATGGACGTCTCTTCTCAGAAAACACTGTTGTGAACTCTAGAAACATTGTGTTATGTTCAATGTTCATCTCCCTGGCATGTTGGACAAAAATATTCTATCCATAATAATAAGGTAATGGGCTGTAATTTAGCACATTAAGCAATCTGGCCGTAAAAGTCATCAGACAGTACACAGGAGGATTTAGCTCCTAGAACAGGCAATCATGGCATGTGTTTTAGTGGGGCAGGTAGTACTAGAACTGCCCCACAATTTTAAGCAAAGCACACTCAGACCAGTATTTGGAGCACAGGAGAATCCTGCTGGTCCTTCCTTACGTGTTCCAGTCAACTTTCTTCTTCCCCTCCTAGATAAAATGCCCTGAAGATCTAATGGTAGAATTTGGCTCTCAAAGTTAGAAAGCTCCAACTGTAGCCAAAGTAGTATCCTAAAATAGAAAGAAAAATGAGAAACCAGAAATGTTGTTTTCCCCTTCAAAAGTTCCAGCAGGAAGCTAGCAGCAAGAAACCACTAAAATGGCTCTTTCCCAATTACCTCTTCTGATCTGGTCACTGCCTGAAACACTCAAAAGATCCCTCATCCTAAAGTCCAAAGGGATCTCAATTTCGTGCTTGTGGCTCTGGTATCACCGGAAACCACTTTAGGTAATTGAGCTCAGGATTTGGTCTTCCTGTATGAATCAGTTTTTAGGGAAGCTGACAGCTACAGATCTGTGTTTTTGTTCTGATGAAAACAGCCTGAAGATCTAAATTTAACAGTTGATTTCACAATGCTCATTTTTGACTAAGCACCCTTGAAAAATAGCTTATAATAGGAAGAGATATATTCTCTGGATGCTAGAAAAGCAAACCAAAAAAGCAAACAGGACAAATTTATCCTCATTCACAAGTTAGATTGTTTGTGATGGAAGCTTTCTACTCTCTACTTGGGATCTTTGGATGAATAATGTGAATAAAAATAACGTCAATTAAAGAAGAGATTCATAATTCCTGATCCTATTTCAGAGGAAGATACAAGTCATATCTATGGTGTTCATATCAAACGTTGCCTGCAGATCAAATCTGTGATGTGAATGTTTTTTTTGTATGAGGAAACCAGACGGAATATTTTTCCAAGATGAAAAAGACTCTTCATGCACACAGTTTTTCTGGTGAAGTTCTCCTTGTAGACAAGTTACCACTATCACTTACCCACAGTCATATTACTACACTTTAACATTTCAAAAGACCATAGAGTGGATTTAATTGTAGTTTGTAGTTGAAGAATGGCATAAATCACCTGCACATTACGAGGCAATTTATTGGAAATGAGAGTGGGGCCCTATAAAGTGAAAATTGCTCCCAAGAGTGACAAATGGCATCTACTATTCAGTGTTTTCTATTTGAAACAAGGTCTGCTTCCAAATAAGTCAGGATGGATACCCAGGAATGACCTGTGTGCTGCTCTTCCTCATGCCTTGCAAGCAGTTCACGGGGTTCCAGCCATGAAAATTCATGGAAGAGAGGAAGATGTGCAGATGTCCTTGGAAACACAATTTTTATTTGTGAACATCCTGAACCTCAGAAACCAGCAGCATTCATCAGTCCAGTACTTAGGAAGAAAGTAATTGCCCTTATAAACTGAACACAGTAGAGACCAGCTACTGCAAGAAATTACACAGAGGCTTTTATAATAGATTGTACCATGTCACAGCCCCCCACCCCGAATAAGAGACGCGCACCTGCATTAGGCATGTGTAGAGCCTGTGTTTGGCTATGTCCTACTGATCCAGGGGGTGACAGAAGAGTCCCCTCTGCCTGTGGAGGTGCACATCTGCAGGGACACCTCTGAGAAAGCGGTTGGGAAATGGGTGCCAAGGGCACAGGTATGGCCCAGGCTTCCCTGCTGGGCCAAGTCCTGGCTCCCATGTCCCAGGTTCCTTGAAATGTTTCCCAGGCTGGTAGGACGCTTGAGTATGCAGGAAAATGGAAGCATCCTCATCTTGCACTTCTTTGGAGGTGGCTATCCCCAAAGCCATCTGCTCACTCCAGTGGTGGGTGACACCGGTGGTCCACCACCTCTGTGAACATCTTCTTTCCTGGAAAAACCTCTCCTGCATCTCCCAGGAGAGCTGCTGGCAGAAGAGTTGGCACTGCAACACCCAGTGTTGGTGTGGCAGGCGACTGGGTGTGGCTGGACGCACTACACTCATGGCGGAAGAATATGATGTCCCTCCCTGGGCTGTGAAGTGGCCTGCAGGCAGGCTCAGCGCTGCATAGCCTGCTGTGCTGCTAGCTCTCTTCTTCCTCAGGCCAACACCAAACTCAGCAACATCCCCTCAGCATACCTTCATCTTCTATTTTTCATTTTTTTGCTCTTCTCCATCTCAAATCAGCCAACAGGGAACACACCACTGAGAGAGAGCGCGGTCAGCAAACTGCCTCCAGCAGGAAGCTCCACCAACTGGTCCCAACAGGAACTCTCTTCAAACTGATCAGCTTCTTGTTGCTTCTCTCAAACTGGTCAGTTCCTGGTTGATATAGCTTTAGCCTCACCCACCACTCCAACCACGATCACCCAGGGAAAGGCAGAGCCTCACACAGGTGGGCCAGGCTCTATCTCTGGGGCCTGAAACCACTTGGGGAAGAAAACATACTGCTGGGTTGTGACTCATCCATAAGTCAATTCCAACTTGGGACCCACAGCCCTGGCCCCAGCACTTTACCTGCACAGCCAATGCATTGCTCTGTGTGCTGTGTGATGGATGAGCAGATGGTGTGGCATGCTGTTGCTCTTCAGCTATCAGTAGAGCCCCCCAGAGAAGTGATAGGCTAGTGTCAAGCATTAAGTGTACTCAGATGTTTAGTTGGATGGACCATGAGACTCTATCTGAGCTATCAGCTCTGCTCCCCGGCTGCAGCTAGCTACTTGGGAGAGGCAAAGCTTGATAAACTTCACTAGAAGGAGCTGAAGCAGGGATGATGCTTGCCCTGTGGTCACGTCTATGTAGCAGTCCCATCAGCGGTCCCACTCCCTGTTGCTGTGATCCGCCCTACCCCCTAACATCCCACTTCTGCTTCAGGTAAGAGTCTGGTCCTCTAAGACATAAACAGAAATAAAAATAACTCTTTATATTGCTCCTTGACCTCAACCATGCCAGTCTCTTGGGCCTTTGGTTCAGAGCAGACTGCAACTTCTTTAATTTGCCTTGTGGCTGCCTTGACTTGAGTGCCAATCTCCTAATCCTTCTTGGGCTCAAACCTGGCCCTTTTGTTTTGGCTTGACTCTGCCTTGCCCTACTCATGCTTAACCTAAGAGGAGAAGGTCTATTTCTGCTTGGTCCTCACACTGTCCTTGGGGAAAAAATTCTTGGCACTCTGATGGACTTGGTGTCTGCCTTGGAGAACTCATGGGTTCAGGTCTGAGTTCCAGTCACTGACAACCCCAGGCTGCCTTGGACTGCCTCTTTGAGGATTCTGGAGACGCTTGACAGTGGAGCTGTTGTTTTAGGTATTTCTCAGGCCATGTTGCCTACTCCTTGTGCTAAAGCTACACTTTCATTCCCCTAAACAGTCTGAGGTGAGGCTGTTAATGAAAATTTAAGGACATAATACCCCATGAGAGACCCCTCATGGTACAAGAACGGGTTTTGTTAACAAAGGCTGGCTCATTGGCTGGAGTTAATCAGTTCAGCATCAGTTTAGCATCAGTGAGGCTTTGTTGATTTGCACACACAGAGGATTTGGCCTCAGTGCCCGGTCTATATTATTTTACAGCAGATAATGAATGCAGCATGTCATGCTTGCTTTTCCTATCCTTCTCTGAAGCTGCAGTGTTACTGACCTGAAAACATTTTTCCACTATTAAACTTTCAGTCAGGACATAAGTCCTTTTTAAGATGCTGAACGCTTCTCCGTGTGGGAACAGCTCTGCTGTACCAAGAGGAGGTGTGATCTTGACTTATGGGATAGAGATTCCGTGTGGCACTGACTCATACGCTGTGCGTTTCTGCTCATTTTCGCATCTTCCTCCCAATCCTGTTTTAGGCTGTGTTTCCATTACTCCTCCACCCTGTGGGAGGAATCCTCAGCCAACACAGCTCTAACCCGGAAACCACAGAGGATGAAAAGACCTTTCATAGCATTAATGATGCCATGTTCCTCTCCTCTGCAGCTGCATTTCGAAAACAAAAGATCAGGAGGCAAAGTCGCCACCCACAAGCAGAACTTGCAGCTCTGCAGCCATTGGGGACTGGTCCAAATGGGTCTAATGCAAATGCCAGAGAACATACTTCCTATTGACACCAGGGAACAACAAGAACTGAAACTATAACCTAATCTAGGGTGAGAACAATGTCTATTTTTGCATATTTAGCAAGGATAGGCTCAGGCCATGAGCTGTGAATTAGCTTTGCCCACACCCTAAAATCTTCAGGTTTGTTATCGGCTGTTTGGGTCAATCTACTATGAATACTATGGAATATCTGCAAAATAAGGTGGTGGATGCACTTCTACTTCATTCCACCTAGTAGACACCCAGGCCTATGCACATACTCCACCTCCAGTGTCCATGAAAAGTTCCTCCTAAAACAGTTAGGGAGACACATGGAAGGACATCCAGTAGTTTGGTGAGTCTGCTGTTTAACAGACATGAAGTGTGGAAGAACAGGTTGAAGGCCATGCACTGATGACCTCTTTTTACTACACTGTATTGCTAGGCCAGGTTTAGCTGTGAGGTTCTGGGCTGAAGTGCTCCTTGGGTCTTGCTTTTCCAGTGTGGATCCTCTTGAACTGGCATAGGGTATGTGATTGACATTAGACAGAAGGCCTGATTTCATCAAGGCTTTGGCATGCCACTTGCTGGAAAATCTATTCTGATAAATGCCATCCAGTGTTATTAAATATGGCACTGAAAGGTAAACTAAGTCCCTGCCAAGGAACTGCCACTCTGGACTTGTTTGCTCTCTGCTCGTACAGGCAGGCCTGACGTTAGTTATTGATGGGAGAAGGTCAGTGGGACTAGGAAGGGTCTGGCTGCATCTGGCTTTAACTTCTGAAAGCTCCAGCCACATAGCAGCAGTGTAATCCTGTAAGCTTAGTATGTAAAAATCCTGCTCTTCCTTCTCTTGGACAGGCTCATGAGCATGAATTGGAGGTAAACTATGACTTAAAGCTGCATGGTATTCCACGTGCACTTTATGTGCCAGTGCCTACATGATGGGTAGAATGGTGGAGAACCAAGGTCAGTGTCCACGTGAGACATTGAAATGCCTATGGGAAGTCTTTCTAAGATTCCCCAGAGACTGTGTTTCAAACCTTGTGCTAATTGTTTTTCTTCTTGACCTGTTGTGAGTTCACTCCCATAGCTGCCTGGGGCTTGATAATCTGCTCTGGATCACAGTGCTCTGCTTGGATTTCTGTCACCACCTCTGTGTGATCTGTCCTCTGCCAGACAGAAACCTGCAGGGTCACATGAGGTGCCTGTGCTGAATTGGAAGCATGGGAATGGGTTATTTCTTCTGAGTTGAGTGGGCCTCTAAAATGAGGACCTCATTTCAAATAGCATTTGGCAAAGCAGAATGTGTGTGTGAGGTAGGGAAGAGCTATTTTCTCCTCAGCATGGAAAGGAAACAGGAGAACTGAGACACCAACGCCCACATCTATGAAGGTATTTAAGCACTTGCTGGGATCTGCACATTGTGGCCAAACGGTTTGTTAATAGTCACATGCAGTCTGGAACAGCAGGTGCCTAAACCTCATGTTTCCCAAGTCCTAAGGTACAGCCTGTATCACTGGGTTGAGTTTCTCCAAAGCTCCTTGCAGGACCAATCCTAGGAAATGGCTGATGCTGCAAGTGCCCATTCCTCTGTTTATTTCCATGGTGCCCCTTCCCTCCAGACACTTTTCCTCCCCGTGCCATGTAGGCATCTTGGAAGAGGTTGGTCTCAGCATCCAGCTCCGCTCATCCCTTGTGGGTGCCATGGAGGAACCACCTGTTACTCTAAATCTGGCAGCATTTCCTTGTCTCCCCTGCATTCCTGTTTCAACTTCTGTAACTACATCTGTGTGACCTGTTCTTTCCTGCTATGTAGAAACTTGGGCAGTCACATGGGGACATGTGGGGTCACTTGTACTCCTCTGACCCTGTAAATGTAGAAGGGTCAGTTTATTTCTAGAAAGTATGGTTTACATATAGTTTTCCTTTCATTATTTTAGATGTCAGCTAGAAGGGCTCTGCTTGCTCCCTTCAGCAACAGCAAGTAAATACCCAACCTGTTTAGAAAAACTTAACACTAGAGACCTGGAGAAATCTTTGGATGCAAGATGCATGCTGAACTGTGTGTGACCCTTCTAAAGACGAACATTATCTTAAAATATCAGTAAATGTTTTTTAGTGAAGATAAAAGAATATTAGAGAAAATATACAAGGCTTGATGTCAAAGGTCCCTATGCAGTCCATTTCCCATTGAAATCAAATGGCCAAAATGAAGAATTGAATTTGGATTGAGAAAAGCAAGGAAAGCTCTTTGCTCACTCCATGCTGTGCTGTTATCAAGAGTATCTTATCATGGAAGATCGAGATCATGATTTTTAAAAACAGTTAATTGGTTTGCTTGCCTTGCTTGAATCATGCTGAGTGGTGCCGCTTTTGGAAAGGTGCAAGAAACAGTGGAGTATCAAGAAGCCCTCTGCTAGTTCTGGGAAACTTAACAAATTCCCCAAGACCGCTTTGAAGCATTTGACCCATCTACTGTCAGATCAAACTCCAGGGTATAAATGAGGGAATTTTGACTTGGACAAGTGCAGATAAAGTGTTCATTTTTGAGTCTCCTGGGTTGCCACCCTGAGCATCTCCACACTGTGTCTCTTTTTGTGCCAAGACAGGCACACAGAGGCCAAAGAATAGAGATGCCTCATGTTAGCTTTAAGATTTCAGGATGAATTGAGCTTACCAAGACAGGTGGTGAGTGCAGGGACCTAAGGAGTCATGCTTGGAAGACAAGGTTGAAGGACTCCTGTAGTTCACAAATGCTACTTGGGAACCAGATAGTCAAGTACTGCCAGTTCCTAGGATCAGCTTAAAGCTAATAGAATGATGGCTGGTGCCCAAACATCCTTGCAATCCTACATTTGCAGGCAGTTTTCATCACAGAACAGACAAAACATTTTTTAAAAACAACACACCCTGCAGGTCTCTGTCCTTGCACTGGGTATAAGAAATTTAAAATACAAAAAAACCCCAAAACCCTTAACAAAAAAAGAGAATGATTCATATAAATAACTTAATTGGAGAATCTTGACAGTAGCAAGAATGTGTGAGACTTTGATGCATTTTTATCCTTTTAAAATAAAACAGATGCTGAGGAGAGGTTATAAGAAGGCGTCTCAGAAAGACTGGTGCAAAAACATTGAAAGAACTGAAAAACTTGCTTTTACCAAGAATATGGTCCTACAGACCTTGGATGTAGAAACGCATGTTACGGAAATGCCATGAGTTGGCATGATCTATAACTGGGGAATTGGGAATGAAATGAGTGCATGGAGTGCTCCACACATCATTACTCTGAATTAAAAAAAAGTTTCAGATGACCTCAAAGGGACAATTTTCATATCTTTGAACTTGTGAGATTGCCTCCAAGCAGAATAGACCTTGCTTAAGGGTTCTTACGAAGACAGGCTGAGAGAATTTGGCTTGTTCAGCCTGGAGAAGAGAAAGCTCCGGGGAGACCTTGTTGGGGCCTTCCAGTATCTGAAGAGGGCCTACAGAAAGGCTGGGGAGAGTCTTTTTACAAAGATCTGTAGTGATAGGACGAAGGGTAATAGGTTCAAACTGGAAGATGGTAGATTTAGATTGGAAATTAGAAGGAAATTCTTTTCTCTAAGTGTGGTGAGACACTGGCACAGGTTGCCTGGGGATGATGTGAATGCTCCATCCCTGGAGGTAAGACCAGGCTGAACAGGGCCTTGAGCAACCTGGTCTAGTGGGAGGTGCTATGGCAGGGGCTTGGAACTAGATGATCTCTGAGGTCCCCTCCAACCCAAACCATTCTATGATTCTATGAAGTAAAAGCATACCTAGTCCATGGGCACGATCCACCAGCAAGCCCTGCAGGTGTTGTGTCCTTTTCACAAGGTCTGTTCCTCCAGTGGGTCTGTAACTCCATATTCAATCCGTCCTTGATTTATATGGAAAGCAGTATACAGAAACACACTGCAGGAGAAGGAGGTGGGGGCTAATTTCAGCCCTATTATTTATAAAAGGCTTTTTAAAACACTGGTAGTCTTTAAAGGAACATTTAGGTTTCTTTTTTTGGGAGATAGGGATGGGTAACCTCAGCCAAAAGCTGACCCATATTCATTTTGTAAGCCTTTGTGCTTATCCAGCTGATTGCCATTTCACTTAAGAACATCATGATAATTAATTTAAGAGCACTGTTTCTATAGGTGTGGTTACTTCCTAAATAGCAAGTAGCTGCAGTGGGACTGCACAATAGCAGTCTCTGTCAATTTACAAAAAACAGCGTTTTTCAGGCTTTAGTGGATTAATTTGCAATCCCTTGTGGTGTTGGTATCATCCTTATTTTAATGATGTGTCACTGGAGACATAAAAGAAATAACATTTTACCCACAATCACTCGGCAAGTCCCATCCTTTCTCACTGAGGATGCCACATAACTCCACTGCAGATACACACTAGCAAACTAACTCCTGTCCACCATTAGTGATAACAAAGAGTAAAGTATGAAGCAAGGCAAGAAATGACAAACAGAAAGTCCCCTTTAAAGAAGGGACTTATTTTCCCATGAGTGAACATTTGATTTGTCCTTCCCAGTTTCCCCCATCAAATACCTTTGTGTGGGTGCCAGAGGAGTCCCACCTGTGCACCAGGCAGGGAGATCAAGGCCAGATTCTATAGGGAAGCTTTGTACTGTCCTGCAAGTGGATAAAAAGCAAAACAGTGAGGATAATGCACTCTTGAATTTCTGGCTATTTTGACTCCATCCCTGTCTTGGACAAACTTCCTCTTGTCTCCAAGGAGTTAACTGAGTACAGAGCTTAGTATTCTCCTCCCTAGAGTTTATTATGAATTTATTTAAAAAAAATACAATCCCTTCAGCTATGAAAATTATCCTCATTTATCTATAAATAGGCTTAACCTCTTAAACTGTGTCAGATGTTGCTAATTCACCAATCTGATCTAGCTCTTCAGATGTTCTCTGCTCCTACAGCTCCAGGGCAAATGACTCATGCTGTTCACAAGTGCCATATACCACTGAGCCTGGCAGTACCAGGATTCTGCTAGCAGTATGCCTGCAGATTTCTACTAAAATCTGGGCAGGGATTTTCTCCTGATCAAGCTGATCTCACCATCCTACAGTCACAAAGCGGTATGTTATATTTACATGAAAATCCATGCATTAGTCCAGCAACAAATAAGCAGAGGAGAATGTATTCTAAAATCAAACAAATACAATAAAGGCAAACCCCTACTGATCCATGTGATCATTTTCCTAGCTGCATTTCCCTTCCCTGGTGATAGTCCCAGGAAGGTCAGTCTGCACTACCTGTCACCTTATCTTTGAAATTCCTCTGGAACTATGAAAAGGAAATGTCAAAGTATTTCAGTCGATCTAAATGGCTTTTATAGTTTGTTCCTGGAAATCAGAGAGACCTGAGCTGTCTGAATGTTCTCTCCTCACTCTATAAAGCACTTGTTTTTAAAAGCAGAAGGGATTTACTTTCCCGGTTGTGTGCCTATTCCCAGAGTTGTCCCAAGCCTTCTGCTACCTTACCTGGGAAAGGGGGAAATCTAGATGTTGAAAACCAGGGAAAAAACCTCTTCTTCTAGGTATGTTTTAGGGTAATGATGCCCTTCTGTCTATAGGGCACCTGGGGCCAGAAGAGGTTGGTGTTGGATAGCTAATGCCCATCCGCCACATGTTGTCTGAGTTTTCAGGAAGCCCTGAGCCTTGGCACTTGTTTGACTGAATTTTTGTGATGATCTGTGGGACAGGTTGTGAACCAGGGAGCCACAGGGAAGAGCTGATTTTTTTTTTTTTTTCTTTTTTAAGTGTACTTCAGTTATCTAGGTTATAGCATAAGGTGTTGCTCTTGCCTAACAAATGAGCTGGATGTTTTGAAACCCCAGCCGATGATGCTCTGAGGGTCATCTGTGCCCTCTACTCTGATTCTCTTGTAAGCTCTTTGGAGTAAGGACCTGTGTATTTTACGCTGCCATCACAAATAACAGACTCTCAACTTGAGAGCCATAATCGACTGTGCATGTCACATTTCATGCCATTAAAAACACAGGCTCAAGCTTGGAAGGGTGAACATGCTTTTGGCTTCTATGCCATTTGTATTTCAGTCTGCAGGCACTTCTTTCACAGTGTGTTGCTGTTTTTCTCTTGAGAAAATTTCCAGAGCCTGGAGAAGAAACAGACGCTATTTACTGACATTTATTCCAAGTTATAATGAGCAGAAAGACAACTCTTGTAGGTTCTAAACAGGATCTCTCAGCTAGAAGCCTTCAGGGCTTCATCTACCACCTCCCAAGCCCAAAGACTGCCTTCTTTTAAAAGGGTCTGAATTATCCACTAAATATCACAGCATCTTGAAGAACATCCATAAGACCTCTTTGCTTTCCTCCTTGGCCAAATCTTGAGCTGGCACCCAGTTAAGCTGCTGGGAGTCTTCTTAGGATGCCATGGCTATGTGTGCATTGCATGCACAAGCAAGGGTTAGTTCACACTGTGGGTAGGTAGGGGAAATTTTGGATCTCATGAATGGCTAATTCAGGTGCAATCTCTATTGCAAAGGAGTCCCAGGGCTGAAATAGGGCCTCAATCATATGGAAGCACCATCAACACAGCCTGGGTGATGGGAAGCCTTTCCATGCTTTTGCATGAGATGAATCCCAAGTCAACATCTTGGGGAGGAATTGTCCTCTGCCATTGGCTTCTTATCTGCTCATCCCTTTGTGTGTCTCAAAGGCATGCTGTCCTGCCAGGTGGCAGCAGGCAATAGCCCTGGGCTGGCTTCCCATGTCATTGCTTGCTAACAGTCCTCATACCAGAGGCAAAGTTTTCTTGACAGAGGCCATATTTTGCAGTGCTCAGGCTGTCTCTAAGAGTAAGAGCCCTACCCAGGGAACAGACAAACAGAACAATGTTTGAGCCTCTGGTACTCTTTAATGTCATTTTCAGGGAAATATATGTGTCATAACAACATAAAGCAGGCATAGTTCCCTTGCTTTCAATCTGCCTGGTGCCAGGGTCCACGTCATTTCAGCATCAAAATAGATCCAGCAAGTTCATGGTAACTTTGCTCTTCCAGAGCCGCCTCTTTTTCCCCCTTGGTTTGTACTTGTCTTCCAGCAGCCTTCTTCACCCCTGTCAGGGGATGTCATGTACTGTTATGGTTAACATCTAATTTTCACTGGAAGCCCTTGGGAATTGGGTCCTTATCTCCACATACCATGCACATCAAAATGGTTTAATCAACCCTATTAATTCCAGGGCTTGCTACTGATCTGGATAAAACACTGCACTTTCCCAGCACTGAAGCTTTGTAGCCGAGTTTCACGTTGAAGAACTCTCCTCCAAGCAGTTTGCTCTCTGCTCTGCAGAGCTGTACATGTTCCCCTGCAGTCTCCTGGCTCTCACAGAGATGTGTCCTCTATGCTCTAAGGCTCAGTTTGTTTTGAAAATTTGGACTTGAGAGTCCTTAGTGTCACTTGTGAGCGCTCTGGGCAATCATTGTCACCTCCAAATGTGGGTGCAGGGCACCTGCAGCGCATACCCACCTAGTTTCGCCTGAGAAGGTATGCGAAAGCAGGGAGAAACCTGCGTGACGTGGCAAGACCAGGGCAAAACTCAAGGGATGTAATTACAGCTGTGGCACTGGGGGACCTGCGGAAGAGGACATGCCTTTGCCCTTGTCCCAGCTTGCCTGTTTTTAGGAGAGGTAGTGGGATATGTCTTATTCATCAGAAGACACACTCTGATCAAGAAACAAACTTCAGAGGACTAGACATGGGAGGATTAGATATAGGAGCCATCTTTCTGACCAGATGAAGAGTGGACCAGATTCTACCACCTTTTCCCACCTCCAGCAGTATTTTACCCCATGGCTCACCCTCAGTCTAAAGCCAAATATCTCCAACAGCTGTGGGGATGCCTCATGTTTAAAGCAGCCACAGGACATCCACCTAACATCCTGGGACTGCTCGAGACGTGCTGCTCCTTGCTCTTCTCGGAAAGGGTTCTTGCAATATGACAGAAGTACAGGCAAACAAAGAGCCCCAGGGAGAGAAGTGACAAGCGGCAGCTGGAGCCAGTGGGTAACCTGCCGAGTGACAGAGCAGTTGGGCTCCTTGCTGCTATTTTGGAAACTTCAATAAACAGAAGAGGCCAGATCAATCTTTCATTGCACCAGCACAAACCCTGAGGAGCCTGTTACTTTGGTGGCAACGGCAACAGCAGTCTGAGACCTCAGTTTCTCCAAATGCACTTTGTTCATTTGAACCCTGGGCACACTCATCAGAAATAGCCTCTGAAAACATTATTAGCAGTCCACTAATTAGCAGGTCCTAGGCTCTTTGCTGGTGCAAGCTTGCACCAAGGAATTCATGCTCGTTTGTGCCATGGAGAATATGACTGTTTAACTTCGCTGTGGGAGCTTTCAAGCAGCTGGAAAAAAAGTATGGATGTTTATATTTTTAAAAAGGAATTGTTTTTGCTGCTGTCAATTATTAATGACTCTCAGGTCAGGCTAAGGAACAATGCCAGGGATAAATTACCCTGTACACTACTCATATATGCTCTCCCCAGTTGTTTCCTTCTCAACTAGAAGATTCACCTCACAGTGAACTCCTTGACGTTTGGAAAAAAAGGACTGATGAAGAGATGAACTCAGAGTGCCCGTTTATTTATACATCGACATCTTTCCTACTTTGTCAGGTGTGTTTAATCAAAAAGAAGCAGGAAATGCATTATAATTATAAACATATTACTGAGCAAGAAAAAGGCTGACCTTGGAAAGTATTGTATTGTTTGTTAAATGGTTACAGTGAAAAAACACAGGCTTAACCTACAAAGCTCTTTGTTAAGATCAAAGCAAAGCTGCTTGCCACTACTGGCTGCCTGTGCAGCAGGATTCAGCTCCAGGTTTGCAACAAGAGAGCTGGAAGAAAGTGAAGAAGAAAATATAATCTCCTCCCTTCCTTTTTTTTTTTCCCCCCCTGAAACTTTTCCCCTAGTATAAAAAAATGACTCAAACATTAGATATTTGCTGTTAAAATTAATAGAATTAGTGATGAACCCAGTTAAGAACACAATAATTGGAGCCTGGTCCAAAGCCCCTTGCTGAAGCCCATGGAGACACTTATTGTTTTCAACAGGATCTGGCTTGGGATTCTGGTGAGCCAAAGCAAAGATGGAGTTACGGTATAACCCTGCGAGATCCTGGATCTCCTGCAGTCTTTCCATTTGACCTTGCCTAAACCTGCAAGCATTCCATAATCCCAAGCACAGCCGAACTTGAGTCAGTAATCATCTGCTGCTGCTGCGAAAAGCAAAAGTCCTTCTGGGCTGTGAAACCAAGAGTGCTGTAGGAAAGATGCAGAAGGGTTTTACTGCCCTTTTCAGCAGTGTGAGGCTGAGCCATAGCCCTGCACTTCAATAAATAAAAAAAATACAGACAAACTGGAAATTGTCCAGAGGAGAGAAACAAAAATGATCAGAGGTCTAGAAAACATGACTTATGAGGAAAGATTGAAAGGGCTGGGTTTGTTTAGTCTACAGAATTTGAAACATCCTAATAAACTTTAAAGATGTAAAAAAATATAAGGTATCAGAAAGGGTAATCAATTGCTCTTTGTCTCTGTGGGGATGGCAGAAGGTACAGCAAAGAAGATTTAGGATAGATAGTATTAAAAGCTGTGAGGTTAATAACATGCTCAAGTACATTACTTAGGGAGAGAGCAGAGTGTCTCACTTGGGGGATTTTCAATGTGCTGGACAAGTACCTGCCATGAGGGACTGCGTAACTCACTGTCCTATGGAGCAGGCTGCTTTCAGCCATGTGGTCCTATGGTTATCATGAACTAGTGACTATTTCAGGACACCCAGGCATGAGACATTGGAGGTGATGAACATTCACAAGATTCTTGCCTTGAAAAAAAGTAGCAAGTGCTCAGCCCTTTTAGAAGTTGACTCCAAAATCAATAATCCTTTCTTAAAAGCCTCTTTTCCTTGGCTTTCATGGTTATAAAATAAAGAACAACAAATTCCTGCCTCTTCATGGGGCTGTCATCGTATTTGTGAAGTACCTTGCTGCTCTCCCGTGGTGGATTCCCATCTAAGCAAGCGTTCAAATGCTTGAATATTAGGATGATGAGACCTCTGGAAAAGCATGCAGTGACTCAGAAAGTGTTTCAGGTTGTGGTGGCCTTGCAGATGCTGCTCAGGAAAGTCCCCTCCTGACACTGGAAAAAGGGATACCATGGTCAACCTTTGCTAGAAGTGCTTTTGCCGATAGCACCACTGGGTATGACAATTGCAAAGCACTTACAAAGCCAGCTGGTGGCCAGAAAGGCAGCATCCCTTCTCCCCATAGTGTCTGCCCTGGGGCTGCGTATCCCCTGCCCTGAAGCTGTGTGTACTGAAGTCTCCCAGGGACTCAGCGACTCTGCCAGCCCTCATCTGTCTCGATAAGGCTCAACACTGTCCTCTGGTTTCAAACCTTTTTGCAAAGGGCCCCAAAAGCTTTGGTCAGAGTTTGCATCAAAATTGACCACAAGACAGAAGTCTACCAAAAGCCAGGCTTTGTATTTACTGCCCAGCAAACCCGAATTCCTTGAATACAAGCACAATATGAGGCATTTGTGAAGGGGTGGAGCACAGAGTTGTGGCTAGAGCAGAGCTGGCCATAGCTCTTGGCATCTCCAAGGACTTGGGGGTGATGTGAGGGCTCTCTGAGGGCTGAGAGAAGGATTCTGTGCTCAACACTTCTGCACCTCTTTTTGCACCCCCTGTGTCCTGCCCAGATACAGCTGTGCAAGATACTATTTGGTCCCCACATGAATACTGGGAAAATCACTAGTTATACGACACAGGAATTTAAAGAGAAAAAAAATCTGTTTGCTTCCAAGCGTAAGCCAATGACTGTGGCAATGGGGTTATGGCTCCAAGTCAGCTTTTTTCCCTCAGTTATGGGTACAGTCACGAGCCTGGCAGGAATCCGTGTCAGCTAAAATACATGGCAGCAACTGGAGTCTCCTGGAGTTTGGAGCTGAGTGGGTTCACAACAGGAAGGAGCTTGGGAAGGCGGCACTTCAGGGTTAGGAATAAACATCTCCCTGGGGCAGACTTTCCATAATTGGCCATGACAAGGCTTCTTTCTCCAGAAAGCTAGAGCTGGCCTGTGAGGAAGATGAATGAATCACTGCTCTGGTCCAATTTGGCAAGTGCCATGATTTAGCCCTGCTTTGCATGGGGAGGAGATGATGATATAGACTGAAAGACAGAGGAGAAATGTAGCCAAAGGCTTCTGAGCTGGGAGATGAGTTTGGGTTCCCACTCATTTTTTGCAGGTTTACTCAGATCCTTAGAAGGAAACCTTGGCAGAAACCTCTGGTACAAAACCAATTCCCTTTATCAACAATGAAGAAGGAACAATAGGGCTCCTGAACACAAAGCTCATACAAACAATAATAAAGGTTTTATTTTGCATTGTTAAAAAAGCAGCTGATACACAATTCTTCCATCCAGTCCCCCACTTCGTTAACTATTTCTGTCGCACTTCTGCTCCCAGATATGGATTTATGGGAGGGGATCTTAGCGGTTGGTGTTGGTGTCCTGCAGTGTGGTGGTGACCACATAGCTGTGCAACCTTCTGTGAAGAGGAGGGTTGAGCTTGGTTTCTTCATGCCACCTTCTACCCTTGGAAAAGGAAAAAGGGGTGTTGTTTCTGCCATCCTTTCTCTAGATGGTAGTCATCAGTGCTATCTTAAAGTTCCTTGCTATCTCAGCAAATTTACCAAGCCTGGTGACCTGACAGCAGTTCACAGCATGTTCAGTATCTGATGATTAATCCCCTCCCTTTAAAAATATGCACTTAGTGGCAGAACCCCACAAAAATATTGGTGGAGTCAGAGCTGCTTTGCCAAGTGGCAGACTTAGACTTGCTCTTCTTGGAAAGCTGGTTTCCTGTCACTGGCTTTCTGTCATTGCCGATTTCCAGTGGTTTGGAGAGAGAAGAAATGGAAAAAAAAACGTTTCTCCCAAATACCTCTTCTCTTTTACATCCCCTTTCCTCCACATGTCCTCTCTGCTATTCCAGATTTCAGGAATTCCATCATCCAAAGGGCTTCCTAATTAACCCCACTGCTTTTCCCAATCCAAAAGGGGAAGCAAGCTCCCTATAAAACAAGATCCCTTGAAAAAGAAGATGCAGACAATCTTTGTTTTCACCCCACTTCTCCCACTTCTTTGGAGAGCGGGCAGATGGAATAAAAGTCTTCCTTGACTGTGAAAGAGTGGTAGCTCAGAAAAGTTGAATCTACATCTTGTCGCAATGTGAGAGATCAGATCAAAGCATCAGGCTTTTGCTAATTTCTAATTTGATGTTACAAACATTAAAAATTTATTTCTTATGAGATGACTACTGTAGCTAATGCAGGCAGCTGCCGCTGGGCTGGCTCCAAGACTAGATCTGAGGGTTTCCTATTCTAAATGCTCCCACCACTCAAAATGGAAAGCTTGTCCAGCACGGAGCAGCAATGGGCTGTGGCATGCAGCTGAGTTTGCATGCTAACAAATGCAGATTACCCAGATCTTACTTTCTCTGGAGATACCAGCATTCCTATTCACCTTTTATTTTAAAGTCTGTACAAGGCCAAATCTTCCATCAGGTTCTTACCCATCATCTTTTTCCTGTTTTCTGCTCGGTCTCTGGGTAAGGCCACTGGGCTGGACTTCACAGCACCGCATGCAATGTTGGTCAGGTGAATACAGCATGAGCACAAAGCTCGTGATCTTTGTGGCAGAGTGTTTGGGGTACTTTCAAAGTCAGGAGTTTGTGAGGATTCCCCATGTCCTCTCTGCAGCGTGAGGTGGATCCTTTCTGGGAAGGAAAACATAAAACGTTCTGGGAAGTACCAAAGGTGATTTAGAGAAGGTTAGAACAGGGGACACACTGGAGTGTAAGGCACCCATGGTCAAAGAGTTTGTGTGGCAGTTTTCCCTTTGATGTCCATGTGTCAGTCTCTGGATCATAGCAGTCCAAGGAATCCAAGTCCTTGATCACATTGTCCATAGTGAGACATCGTCCTCCTGTGACATACAGTTTGTTCTTGATGATAGTGGCCCCATGATGCATTCGTCTGTCCTTCATGTCTGCACATTTAAAAAACTTGTTGCCTTTTGTATCATAAGCAATTATTCTCCGGGTGTACCCTAAATGCAAAACCAGAGGTGGAAGAGACAGATTGGAATTAGAGTTTGTGGCCAGCAGAAGGAATTATATTTCCTGCTAGTCTTCAATAAAACCTACTATACCAGCACATAATTTTGCACAATTAAGATATCTGTGCTGGGAAGTGATGACGTGTCACAAGAATGTCTGTCTATCTTCCCTTCCTGTTTTTCTTCACTCTGTCTCATAACACCTTGGCAGTCAAGGCTTGACAAGCACCTTAAAACCCCTCAGATTAGGCAAGCAACTTGTCAGACACAGTTGGAGCTTGCAGTTTTCTGTATGTGCCTTCAAACTTCACAAAGTATTTCTTTTCACTCAACAGACTCCCAGAGTTTCACTCAGAAATACAGAAACCAATGGCACACAGGAGGGAAGCAACAATGACTTGTTGGGTTAGAGTCATACCTGTCTGCTGAATGGAGCTGGGTACTCAACAGCACACTGTCACCAGTGCTCGTGGCACTCCTGAAGCCATCTGTGCTGGCCACCATGCCAGTGACCCAATGGGCAGCTCTTCCACTGACAGTGACATCTTCCACTGATATAACCTCGCATCTGCTGAGAGGTAAGGGCTGGTACCAGGGCCATTGCCCTGGAGTAATGGAGGTTTGGAAGTTTGGTACCCAGCAGTACCTTGCCCATGTATCCCTGTAGATAATCAAGAGTGCCTATGGCAAACAAAACGCTTTGGGTCCTGTTTTGCAGGTCTTGAAGCCACCTTCCCTAACAAAAATCAAGGCCTGTCTTGCTTAGGCCAACCCACGCCCCTTTGTTATGAGGTGACCAGTCATATAAAGAAGACCTGAAATGTGATGAAAGTTATTTTTAAGAGAAAATGTTATTTTTGTGGGCTTTACTGTTGTTGATAAACTAAGAGTGTTTGACCAATGCTTTGGCATAGAAGCTGGTAAATAAAACCTGACCATGGTGAGTTTCTCTGCTTCCAAGAAAAATGAAAGATGTTTAAAGCTAACATGAATTTCTGTGGCTTTTGTTAGATAAAGAAAAAGCAAATTGTTAACTTAAGCTCATCAGCAGCACTCAGGTCAATATAGGCCCTTCAGATTAATGCATTTGAAGATAAGAGAGTTGAAAATATAGTCTTTTGGGCACTGTGGTCTGAGGCCAGGGTGATCTTCCACAAAGGAGCCTGATAGTCTTGGATCTTTTGACTCAGCTCTCCCCTGTTCTCACTGCAAAGGGTAGCAGTGGCCTCCTGCTGAGAGATGACTATGTTTGAGTCCTGTGTGATTGGGGTTCAGTTCTCTACTCTGCTAAAGCTTCCCTACTTCTTATTTTCCCTTAGATAATCTAACACATGAGTCCTTGTGCCAGCCTGCCATCAGGGGAGCTCCATTAAGGACTGTAGAGGGCCAGACTACCAATGATGTGATCCATCAAAGTGCCTCAGGCAGAGGATGATCCCCAGGTTGAACAAGACACTGAGAAATTTCCCGTCTTAGTGTTTCACATTTCTCTCAGGACATTTCACAATTACCCACAGGAGGAAGCTACAGGACTGATGAACCCCTCATAGCCCTATAGGCCACCCATCCCAACAAACTGCCCATGGTCTTGAGGTAACTGTGCTCTTCACCCTTCCAAGAAGAGGAGCCAGGAAGGTCCAGCCTGTGAATCAGAAGGGCAGGAGCAGGGCCCCCATGCTCTTGGCTTCCTCCCTTCTTCTACAGAGCAGAAACTTGCATTGGCTTTTCCTCAGTTTCCCCCCACTCCTGCTACTTGGAGTAAGAAGGTGCCTTATGGAGAACTTGTCCACACTTCTATGGCCATGAGACCCCATGAGAGATGCTTATCAGGGGAAGACACACTCCTCCTTTCCTTCCCAAGCTCCACATGCTTCTTTGAGGGAGCACCCCAAGCAGGAAGACTGCTAAATCCTTCAGGAGCTGGGCAGGGGGTGGCAGGAGGGAAGGTGAAACAGAGATCTTACCACCTACGATGATAATCTGGTCTCCAATCACAACAGCTGGTGCACAGACATTCTTCACCACTCTGGTCTCCATCCGAAACCATGTATTCCTGGAGACATGGTAAACCTGACAAATAAATAAATATACACATGCAGCTGTTTGTGTTGCATTTTAACTGGGGATCATAATTACAGGGGAACTTATGGTTTTTATTTTGTCCTAATGAATATAATCCTCTGTCTTGAATTGCTGGGAAGCTGAGAATTTACCCACTTTTTTTCCTAATATGTACCCTTGGAAAGCATTCTAGTTCTCCAGGCTTGTCTGCTCAGGAGATGCTAGTACACACACAAGGCACAGTGCATCTGCCATATGCAAGCTTCTCGGCTGTAAATCTTTGCATGACCAGTAAATCACTGTAACTCCTGGATAATGCTCTCCCAAAGTGCAACCTGTTTCATTTCATTTTCCAGCTACTCTATGTATTCCCGTCTTAGCTTTAGCAATTTCCTGGACAAACAAACCTCAACTTCACCTAGTTCTGCTGGCAGCCCCCATGTTTGCCCAGCTGCTATATTTGTGCTGGTGGCTGGTATGAGCTCGGATTGGCAAAGGAACTTGTTGATGGGACTCAGAGTGGTATCTAAGCCATCAATTTATGTGAGAAAAAGAGCTGTTGCCAGATGACGATCATTCAGTCATCTGTATCTGGGCGACACAAACTTTTATGTCATGTCACCCACTTCTTAATATAGCATATATCTCCAGGACATCTCCTCACTAACTGATAAATACATTTCTTTTCCCTTGGTAATAAAGCAGCGTTATCACCGTAACGAAGTATTGCTCATGTGCTGGCTGCCACCTTAGCCTTTAATGATCCTTCTTAGTTAAAACACCTAAATCAATGAAAAACACTCATGGGGAAAATAGCACTACAATGTTGTTAAAGCATCAAATAGAAAGTGATTTCATGTGTTTCTTCCTCCTAATAGAGTGCAACTGCTGAAAGCAAGCAGAGAGCCAGCAACATGTGGCAGGAGCCACATTTTTAACACAATTGTTATGCGAAAAAACTGTCAGTTTAAGTTCTGGCCCTTTGATGAGTGGGAATCTAATCACTCTAATGATCTCAAATCTTTGTTTTTGCTACGAGCGAGCAGGTGCAAGGCTGAGACCTCAGCTCGACTGCCAAGTGGAAAGCACTGATTTTGGTGAGATTGGCTACGGGCACAAAGCCAGGCAGGGGGGTTGGCTGCTGCCTGCCATAGCATCACCTGAAGCAGCCCTGGTCCCAGTGCCCAGCCCTGGCAGAGCTGAAAGGCACCCAAAATAGTACCTTGGGGCTTGTGCCTGAAAAATGCTCAAAATGGAAGATAAAAGAGTTGCAATGCTCCTTGCAGACAAGACTTCCCTGAAGCTGGTGTCAACTCATCCAGCCTCTTGCTGCAATTCACAGTAAAGCTTTTTGAGGGGTTTGCTTTCCTCAGGCAGGTGATGAACTGCTGAATACCTTAGATGAAACTGCCTACAACAAGTAGGACTGACCATTACCTGGATCAGGCGGACAGGGTTTTGCATAATGTCTTCTCCCCCAAAGATGTAGACCCTTTGATCTTTGGCAGCAACAGCAGGGTGAAGGACAGCAACGGGCATGTTTGCCATGGTCTCACAGGTGTTGTAAACACTATCGTATCTTTCCACAGAATTCAGGATTTCCTGTTTTTCGCCAATTCCACCAAATGATAAAATATAATTTTTATATGCCAAGCTTCTGTGGGAGTAACGTGGAACTAACATGTGCTCAATCAACCTCCACTGATTGAGTTTGAGGGAGTAAATGTAAATGTTATCACTGACCGGGCTTTTCTTATTGCTAACAGGCATCCCTCCGAGCACATAAATATTGCTGTGTAAGCTCACTGTGGAGGCTTTGTACAGGCGCATGGGAAGCTTGGCCAGGCTTAGCCATTGATTCGTCTTGTCATCATAGAGCAGGACATCCCTTGTTGTTTGCTGGCTGTCCTTCCTGCCACCAATGATGATGAGGAACTCTTGGTTGGAGTACCTTCGAGGAACATGTAGCATGGGCTTGATGTCAGGTGTATTGTTGCTGTA
Source organism: Brachypteracias leptosomus (assembly GCA_013401335.1). Taxonomy (NCBI): domain Eukaryota; kingdom Metazoa; phylum Chordata; class Aves; order Coraciiformes; family Brachypteraciidae; genus Brachypteracias; species Brachypteracias leptosomus. The sequence continues at coordinate 88,117 of VYZX01000059.1, forward strand.
TAAGGAAAACATATGTCTCCAGGCTGACTCAAGGATGCTCCTGCAAGTAGATGAGGACTGAACAAGGGAGTCATTGGCAATGAAATGGAAGAGGAAAGTTGGATGGACGTACTGAAGCCGGACTTTCTTGAACAACTCTTGGATGTAGCCTTGTCTTGCCTGGAGGTCATGCCGAATCCAGACCATCAGTGTCTCAAAGACCTGCTCCTCCTCCCCGCAGAGTTCATCATCCCCAAGGTAATCAATGAGCTCCAAGGGACAAAGGTCCTTCAGGTCCTCAGAAGAGGCCACCTCAGGAAAGCACTTCAAAGCCATAGCCTTGGCTTTTTTATTCAGGCTTTGGCAGTTCAAGATTTTTGCTAGTCTGATCATGCTCAGACAGTTATCAGGAGTCAGCTTGTCTTGGAGGTAGGCAGAGCAGGCCTCAAACAGCTTAGTGTACTGCAGCATGGAGGCCGTCTCCAATAGGCACAGGACATTCTCAGTGGATATAAGAATCTCTCCTGTGTAAATGTAAAGGATAATCTGATCCAAAATCTCAGCGTCGATGCCCTTCAGGATGACTTTAGCCTGGCGACTCTCTCTGAAGTCATTACAGAACATTGCCTTGAAGTATGGACTGCTGGAAGCCAGCACATTTCGGTGGCAGGGGATTTCAAAGCCCCCAGAGCAGAGGGTAACATCAGTCAGCATCCTGCTCTGCCGCAGAGCATTCAGCTGCCTCAACAGTTCAGAGGAGAAGTCCTGGTCTTTGAAGAGAAACTCCTCAGTGGATCTCTCCTCCATTGCAAAATAGGAGAGAGATGAATTCTGGACTTGGCAGAAAAAACCAAATCCTTAGCAGCTTTTATTGAAATATCCAGCTCCAAGGGAACAAATCAGGACTTTGATGTTGCTCTAAATATCCATTCACTGTTAGGCATAAAAATGGAACATGGGTTAAGCACAGTGGGAAAATAATAAAGAAGCTAAAAGGTCGCTAAGACCCTTTAAAATTTTCATAAAGTTATCAGATACGTTGCAGCTCTGAGGTCGACACTGCCTGTGTCTCTGGCAAGAAGCAAAAGCACTGTAGTTATCTAACTGATTTGGGATGAAAGCTGGAGGGCTGAAGCAATTGGTTTGTTCATTTTAATCACATTGAATAAATGCTCTTAGACATTTATTCACTATTTTAAAGTATTAGCAGTTTAGTAGCTTGCGCCTCCTTCCCCTAGAGTTAGTCACTCCCAAAGAATGTAAATCTGGCAGAGCTGAGCGCTGCAGCAGGGCAAACCAAACCCTGGAGACTGGGAATCTGCATTAAAACAGTTATTTATTAGCTCTGCTTAGCTGTGGGGGTTTTTATGTTAATCAGACACACAATGACTACACTAAGTGCCAGGCAGAACAATATGATGAGTATCTATTGTCACGGCTAACTGCTCAACCTGCAGGGCAACGGTAGGGTAGAAACGTTTACCTTCTGCTGTCCTTCACTGCATGCACTTACTCTCTGTCGTTTATTCTCTGCTGAGATTTTCCATAGCTAGAGCCTGCATAAAAAAACCCGTAAACCCCCAGGACGTTTCTTTCAGTAGGTAAGTAATTCATAGAGGGTGATTTCTGGCCGTGTTTGTTGTGCAGTCACTTCTGGCAGGGCCGTGCGCAGGGGCGGCGGGCATTGTGTACATTCCAGCGCTAAGAATAGGCCCACATGAGCTCCTCACTCTTATCACGTGTGACGCTGCCGTTGCCTTTTGCAATGACCTGGCTGATACTGAGCATGCCCGAGTGGTGTTTTTCTGGCAAATGCTTACATATAATAAATAGACATGGAGAGGAAAGTTCACTTATAAAAGTCCTGGCCGTCCGTTTGGAAACTGTGGCAGGACCCTGTCCTAAAGTGCCTGGGAACTTTAGAAGTCTATAACCAGTCTGCAACGCCTTGCGCTAGGTAATGCGCTGTCACCCTAGTTTTGTGGAGAAAGAGGGAGAGAGAAGGGCTTCCAGGGACTCTGGTGGGATGGACCGTGTCTCCACCTTATGGAGAAATCTGGGGAGCATCTGGTTGCAGTCTGGTGGGAGGTGCTGATGCACTGGGACCCCTGCGCCCAGGCTGGCCCAAGGTGGGCAGGTAGACCTCAGCTGCCAAGCAAAGAGTGAAGTTCACTCTTGGAGCAGTTTCTCTTTATGATGCTGCTTGATATAGAAAATATCAGGTTGTGGCCTTTTGTGTAAGGACCTCAGGTCTCTGAAACACTTAGCAAAGAACTTCTCAAGCAGGTGGCTTGAGGGAGCTCAGCATTATGGGTGGGAGGACTGAAGCAGGTTTCTGAAGTGAGTGCAGCAAGCTGGAAACCAGGGTCTTAAGATGGCAGGTCCCAGGGTGACACTTAGCTCCCCAGGACAGACACCTCAAAGAGGTACCTAACTGCAGGTCCCTGCACATGAACAAGGTGTCCAAGCAACTTTGCAGCCAGTGAGTCTGCAGAATTATTCAGGTCACCAGTAAGTATATTCAGGCAGATGAACAGTTCTCTAGACACTGCTAGGTCTCCAGAGGTGTCGAGCTGCCTCAATCACATGTAGGTGTCCATATTTAGCACTCCCATGTAGGTATCTATGACGATGAGACTAAATCCATCCCCAGGGTTGGGATCATTCGAGTGCCTCATGCCAGTGGAGGATACTCCACAACCCCAGCTGGTCCCTGGCTTGGGTCTCCAGCAGATCCAGTGTGATGTGTCCTAGCTCTGTGCCAATTTCCTGGGTGTTTCATGAAAAATGGCATTGGCTGCCCATGCCTGGGCAACTGGATTGGGTCCCTCATGTGTGCTGAAATTCCCCCTTTTGTTCTAGGTGGGATTGAATCCAGAATGTCATTTCTAAGCATCGCTACCACAAGGAAAAACAAAGTTAAAGCAAAACTACTTCTCATATTTTCAAAGCCAAAGCTCGCAGATGAGTCATGTCTGTATCTAGTCACAGCGAGGCAGATGAGTGAAAATCGTTGGGAACCACAGTGCCCTTATGTCAACTTCCGTGCCGTGCTGGTGTTGCAGTCCTCCATATACTCCTGCCCCCACGTCCCTGTCCCAGCAGCCTGCAGGGATGGGGGCAGCCTGTTCCTCTAAAAACAGCAGCTTTACATCATGGGTCATGCCATACATGGCCTTTCCCAGAGACTTTTCAATGCAGCATAACAGCATGGTGAAATGCCTGAAGGCTAGACAAAACCCTGAAGGCCCAGAGTTGTGTTAAAGACAGGGTGGAGTCGGGCTGGCAGGGCTTTTTGGAGGCTGTGGCATCTTCCCTTCCCACACAATCTGTGTGTATGCATGCACACGTGTGTGTATGCAGCTGGGTGAGGTGAGGGAGGGGAAGGGCAGGAGCTACTGGACTTGACTCCTGCAGATGAGTCACTTTGAGGGAAAACATGACAATGTGCAGCCTTTTCCCTCTCCTTGAGTACAGAGATGATCGAGAGGATGATGCTGGGGTGCTGGGGAAAATGCACTCTCCCCTCCCTGCTCTCCGCCACCGCTGCCTCACCAGCTGGCCATGATCTTGCTATAAATATTTAGAGTGGCATTAAAAATCCAAAGAAGAACTGCTCTCTCCTCGTCCAGAGAACATTAGCTACCCAAACAAAACGCCCTCTCGCTTTCTTTCTTGCTCTGTATGTATATGCTCTCATTGCGGTCTGTTTTGATGATTGATTTAGCTTTATATCTCTGTTCTGGCTCTAACTCTGTGCTGCCTGTTTAGTTCTGCCTCTTCCTGGCAGTGGCTGTAGATTATTTTTTTAACCCTTAAAGAAACAAATGATGCTATCTGACTTCACTAATGACACTGTTTTATGGGGCCGGGGAAGGGTAGGTGGGATGTTCTTCTACTTTAGATGCTGATAAATGTGGCATTTATTTAGAAGATCCCAGGCTCAAGGGCTTTGCACGGTTATGCAAACTCCTCCTAACCCAGAGTACAGCGTGTGCTGTTTAAATAGCTTATTGCTCTCGGGGGGGTTGCTGCTCCCTGCTGAGTCCCCACACAGGTCCCTGCCAATTTGGGGCCAAGGCTTATGAGCAATGAAACTCCTGCTGCCTGCTCTACAACTCTCTTCTTTCTTTCCCAGAGATTATGGTTTCAGACACATCTCCAACCAAGTGGGCACATCAGCACTGCTTTGTTAGGATTTCCTTTATAAATAAACTAGAAATCATTTTTCATACATATCCTAGAACAGTATGTGCTATATGGCCCCTACTGCTGCAACATGACCCCCAGTGAGAGGGAAGAGCTGTTTCTTCTATAAGATAGTGTAACTTGACTGAGAAAGTCTGCTTCTGAATGAGCTTGAGACAGGTTTCCTAGATTAGCATGCTACTGATCGAACTAAGCCTGAGAGGTGTTTTTTGGGAGGGCAGGATACTGCATTAACCACAGGAGTGGGATGTTGCACAGGTAACAGGCTGGTCTGAACAGCATGTGCAAGTGGGAAAGTGGGATCATTCATGGGTTATGTGACCCAGCAGCACTGTGGAATGTGATGCTGCAGGTCCCCCATAGCCCTTCAAGGAGGCTGGAGCCACTGGGGGCTGTTAAAAAACAGTAACTCTCAGCAACTGCTGCTGTAGGAACTCCATCAATGGCCAGTTTCTAGAAAATGGAAATAACTACCAAAGAACAACCACTGTGCTTTAACGCTGTATACTCACCCTGCTCCTTCTGCTCTCTCTCCTTGAGTGCTTGAGATGGCTCAGTTCTGGACTAGGGTGGTTGAACCTTTGATCTGAACCAAAGCTGCTCTTCTTATGTTTTAATGTAATGGAGTGGTGAAATGTCTATTATCATGCACTAAGCAACAGAGTTGAAAAAAGCTGTAATCTGATCAGCCAGCAGACAGGTGCACACAGAAGATTGGTGATGTCAGACAACTTCTAAAACTCATACACTGATCCTATTACAATTCAGGTGAAAATGAACAAACATGGATAAGGAAAAAGGACTGTTCAAGTCAGAGACTCCACTGAGCTCATTCAGTGCTACGTGCACTGCCTTGATGACTACCAACTCCCACAGTTATGGAGAGTGATCATCCCTTTCCCCAAATTTGCAGTCAAATAGACAGGGGGAGAAGAAAAAATACTCCTTATTATGGTCTTTATAAACTGGGAGAGGGGACAAACTCCAGGTTTAACATTCCTCATTGTAAAAAGAGGCAATTACAGAGATCATAATTAATCAGATGCCATGAGCTGGAGAGGATGGAAGACGCCCTAAGCAGCAGTGGTGGCTGGCTGGGAGAGCAGCCAGCACTACTGGGGATGCCATATGCCCTGCTAGTGTGGAGCTTGGTTGGTGGGTCCCAGTCAGGATAAGATGGGCACCTGACACAGTTTGCTTATTGTAAGCTGGAGGGCAGAGAAATATAGGAGCAGAAAGGAAGAGTAATGTGTTGGGGAATAATTAGATTTATGTATCGCATATTTACGTATGCATGTAAACATATATAACGATGATGTGCATTGAAAGAGCAACGATATATCTATACTAGCAAATTAGTAACAAGAGAGAGCATGGGTAGGGACCTTTCTACCCAACATGTATTGTCTGTATCTCACCCAGCTGTTAACACCACCAGGAGATCTAACTTCACATGTACTGTCTGGGCCAGACCTGTGAAGGAAATGTTTCCCTGCACCCAGCATTTGGTTTTGTACTCATCCTGATACTCCCCACTGGAGCAGCCTTCCTGAGCCCTGCTCATGCTCCTGTCCAGTGTGGATTTACTATTTGCTTCACTGGACTGGGAAAACAGCCCTTTGCCTCTGTCCTCTAGCTCCCTGATTGACATCTCAAGGTTCACTGAAGACAGTGAAACTCCAGGCTAGCAAGTAGCAGAGAAGACACTGAAAAGTAAACTGAATCTAGTGTGAATATGTGGGATTGATGGACAATCATACATGACAGTAAGATTAAGTCCTTAAGTTACTTCAGGCAGCAGAAACACAATGACTATTCCATATGGCTCTGACATGTGTGGTCTCCTGCTCACAAACTACCTAATTATCCTGGAGTTATAGGAAGGTTGGATTGGGGAGCCCCTGGGAGCTGCTCCAGTTCTGAAACATTCTCCTGGTGAAGACTTTTTTTCTCTATGTCCAATAGGCATTTCCTTTGTTGCAACTTGAGAATGCTGCCCCTTGCCCACAGAGAAGCTTGCTAACTTCCTTCTGCTGCTACTAGTTGCCAACTATCTTGTCTTCCTCCTACTCTTTAAGTGCAGATACCCTTATGATCCCTTTCTCTCCTTCCTCTGTAACTACTGCATTACTCATTTTCTGTTTAGCTGCTCAGCAAACATGATTTCCCTGAGTGCCCCATCACCACAGCTGTCGTTCACATTGGTATGACACTTAATTCTGAACTAAGGCTTAGCTCAAGACTTGATCAAGTCTGGTTTTGGTTCTGATTTTGTAGGCGAGATAATATACTACATCTGTAGACAGTGGTATTGAAATCCGAATTTGAATTTTGAACCCGTGACCTAAACTTTTGTTATAGAGGCATAGGGAGAAGTTTTACTCTTACAGCAGTGGAGGCTCAGAGCAACTTCACAAGTGTCACTGCTGTCACTGTATGCATTGTGTACAGATAGAGAGATACAGCATGTGATTCAATAATGACTTTGGCCCAGTATATGTGGGTGTAAATTTGTGTGGGCTCCTGGCTTGGTTTCAGGCCAGTCTCTAATTAGAGTGAAAGATTAAGATGAAAGCAATTGTACTCTTCTTTCTTTAGTCAGAATGACCTACTAGCATTAATTAAAACAGTCTTCAGGCAAAAATAAATTTGGCTGCCAAAGTTATGCGCTTCACTTTAAATAAGGATGTGCTGAGCTTCTAGAGGTTTCACAGAAACCACTCATATAGCTTTGGGCACTCTTGATGGAATATTTTAAAACAAATCTTTTGCCTAAACCAGCCCCTTCATGTGCATTTCAGACACCCGCTGGCTTTTTCTTTCTAACTACATCATTTGAGAATGAGTACCTGCCAGTTTATCTTGGACTGAACATACAATGTGACCTCTGGAAGATAAAATATCACCAGGAACACCGGACACCTAGGTAGATTATTCATCTATCCTTTCTGTAGTCTCCAGTTACAAGAGGTCCATGGCAACAGCAACAAGAAGATATGCAGATTCTGCACGGTTCTGCTCTTTCTGAGTCTGAACATTAAAATACCTTTGATGGAGGCAAATCTGGAATCAGATGGTTCATTTCAGGTTCAGGATCTGCCCCTGATAATTTTAGGTTGCTAGAAATGTTGCCAAAGGAGGATCAGGCCTCTGAAATGTCGGAACACCCTGTTACACCTGTGTGACACACAGATCATCGTCCTTAAAAGCCCTTCATCTTTCCCTCCTCCCATTTATCTTGCCCTGTCTTTACAGACTATCACTAGACAGGTACTACTGCTGTGACATTGATACAGGCTGGAAGAAACAGGTCCAATGCTTCAGAAATACTATTTTCAATGGGAACTAGATGCCATCAGCCATCATACCGCAGAGGATTTAGGTCTGAAAGACCCTTCTCCTTGTAGAATGGTACACTCAAAAGAGGAAAGAGACCAGGAGGCAGAGATAAATGCTTACAAGCCCATGTCTTTGACGCAGACTCTTCTCTTTCTTTTCTTATCTGTCAGGCTATGACATGTTATTTTTCATCTATGTCTCTCATACTATTATAGAACTTTAGGGCAATTCAGGGAGGAAGAGACCTCCAGTGGTTTCTAGTTCAGCCTCCTGCTCAAAGCAGGATGAGCTATGAGATCACACCAGGTTGCTCAGGGTTTTTCCTAGTGAGATCTTGGGAACCTCCAAGGATGGAGATGATGCAGCTGTCCTGAGGCTCATGTCCACCTCTGTGGGAACAGCGTTTCCCTGTCTGACAGATCCACCTCATGAAGTCCTATCTCTTCCCCAGCTATGTTCCTGCACCATATCCCAGGAGGTGGTGCCAATGGGGACTGCAAGTCCTTATCTTCTTCATGGGATAACTTAGGAGGTGACTATACTGAGAGAGCAACTCACAGACAGGGAAATCATTCTGACCTTCCCCATCGATAGCAGGATTTTAAACATGCCCTGACTTAAATGATTATTCAGAGCCCTCAGGTTGTTTAAAGAGCTGTGACAATGGGCTGAGAAGAAACTACTATCCATTTTCTCTTGGCAGGACTGTAATGACATGACATGGAACCCGTCAGACTGGGGAGAGAACAAGGATAATCTTCAGAACGAAAGAAAGACAGAAAATCTACCCAGAAGAAACAATGACAGAAGATTCCTCCACATACGCAAACACAAAGAGGTCAATTTAGATTTAGTTTTTTTAACATGCCTTTATTGCTTAAGGACACTTGGCGAGATAGCCATAACATAAACCTCACGTCCAGCATTACTTGGCAACACATTTCCCAGCTGGAAAGAAAATAAATTGGATTTTTTCCTTTGTGCTAATGCCACATTTTTTGGATGCGATTTTGGAAACCAGTCAAGAGGTGGCTGCTCAGCATGCTTCTTCATTCTTGATGGCTTTTTAGTGCAAAAGAGCCAGCAGCAACTTTCTGAAGTCCCCAGAAGTATCAGAACGGACAGCTTCAGCTAAAGACTTCTTGTACATCTGCTGGAACTTCTCCTTTATTGCTGGCAGGTCACTCTGAGGAGACATCAAGAGCCTCTTTAGAAGAGCTGGACATGCTTTGAGTAATATGCCCTGCTCCTACCAAGACCTCTGGGGTCTGATCCAAGGTCCACTGCACCCAGTGGAAGGAGAAGAGAAGAAGGCAGGAGGTATACAAATCTTGGAGAACTTTCAGCTTAGCATTCAGATTTGAGGTAAGCCCATGTCCAATGATGTGATGAGTAGATGCTAGGTGTGAAGATGAGTATGGGCCTGTGTGGAGAGCTGTGCCAGGCTGGCTGGGGGGGGTTCTCTGCCCATTGCTCAGCAGTGCTGTGTGGTTGCAGGCTTGGTAAAGGACAAACTTGCACATGTCACTGTGAGCTCCTGAGGTCACTCCATGTTGGCAAGCAGGGAAAGAGGCACTTCCAGGAGCATGGCTAAAAGGAAATTTTGTTCTACCCACAGAAGCCATTTTCTGGTTACAAAGCGGGGGAGAATTAAACACCTTGTCTTGAGCTCTCATGTGAAAAGGCACCCATGGCACAGGTCTGATCTTTATCACTGTGGGTTTTAAATGTTATCGTGATTGGACTGTGTTTTAACAAAGAGACTACCCTGGGGCCTAATTTCTCATGCTGCTGTTCATTGAGAAATAGGCTCTCCTTGTCCCTTTGAATGACTCCTCCTCTGTGTCAAGACTGAAACAGCTCTGAGGTTACAGTCTACACAGTTTACAAGGAAGGAAGACTTAAAGACTGTGTTTAAGATCTCAAATGTCTTGTGCAGTTTTGTGCTTTTCAAAATGACAATTATCTCCTTTGGCTCTTTATTTTTCTTCCCTCCACCCCATCTGTTTTTCCCAGCTGGAATCAGAGAGAACTGGCAATATATGTTTGTAAGCAGTTCTCGATTTGGGAACTGCTGCTTTATCATTACTTAACTAGGAATTTACTTTTAGACATCTTATTGGGGCCAGACCTCCCCACGGGTTACCTTTAACCAGGTACAGTTGACTCCACTTGAAATTGTCTGCATGCTGACTGGTTTAGTTCTTTTTAAAACAGGCACAGATGCAATATCAAAATTAGAGTTGCCTGGGTACAAAGGCAGAGTGTGACCACTGATGTCATAGGGCTGAAATGGGTTAACTGAGCACATGATTTGCCAGGACTCACTCCATACCCTCTACATTTGTATTTCTCCCAGAGCTGATGTGAAGTATTACAGGTCAAAGGGTACCCTACCTCAGACCTAGTCACAAGGATGCGAATCAAAGTCTCTTCATCAGTCCCAGATCCTTTCATCGACTTGTGCAGAAGTGCAGCAAAGTAACCTGGGCAGTCTTTGGCACAGCTGACTAGAGAAGACAATAAGAAGCTTCATTGTACTTGTGTACTTAGACTTTGTGATACATCTTCAAGGAGAAGGAAATAAGGATGAAATAAATAAGGAAGAAATAAAGGAAACTCTCTAGGGTTTATTCTCAGACATATGAGCTGATAGGGCTTTCATTCTGTGACTGGTCCCCTATCATATGCAAGGAGAAGACTTGAAGTCTGAACAAGGACGTACATTTCTCCACAGGGAAAGCTCGTTACACAGTGAGCTGATTAGCACTGAGCATTCTGCCATTCCATGGTGAAAATGAAACGAATGAGAATGAGCCTTTGCCCCTCTGGAGTTCCTCTTGCTCATCTATTCCTGGGGTAGCTGCTTACTCCACAGTTCACAGGAGTAAGATTTAGGAGAGCCCAGATCCAGATGGATAACAGCAAGACCAGTGAGCTAAGCAGAACCAGGTCAGAGGCTTAAATGACAGTCACAGTCACCTCCAGTGCTAAATTACTGTTGAGGATCCTGTACATTTTTGTGGTGGCTGGCAAGCACACTTTCAATGATGCCCAGGCATCCACTGGAAGCTTTCAACAGCCATGGCCTCAGGGGCAGCTTGGGGGTGGCCACCCTGTCTTAGATGGCAAATAATTTAGTTGCATGGAGAGAAGCTCTGTCTACCAAGTTTTACTTCTAAAACCAAAGGGTTTAAATCACTACCGAAAACTGCTTCTTATTTTCCTGGCAGGTATGTCAGCTCAGTTTAGGGTGATCTTGATGGTTGTCACCAGGCTGTACTCAGAGCCCCAACAACCAATGTCAGATGATGGCAAGAACTAGAAAAGAAAGCTCTTGACACTTTTTTTTTTTTACCAAGGGTGAGATAAGCCTTCTCCAGATCTCCAGATGTTTCACTTTTAATGGATTCTTCTATGTCCTTCCCACACACCTATGAGGACAACAAAAAGGAGACATAAGAGCTGCTGTCTGTACATGTCATCCCACTGTCATAAAACCAGCATCAGATTTAGGATTGAACACAATGGCAAAAAGCCAATTCAGATCCTTTAGAGCCTTACCAAGGGAGAAATTCACAGAATCACAGAACGTTAAGTGCTGGAAGGGACCTTGAAAGATCATCTAGTCCAACATCCCTGCCAAAGCAGGACCACATAGAGCAGGTCACACAGGGATGCGCCCAGGTGGGTTTTAAACATCCCCAGAGAAGGAGACTCCACAACCCTTCTGGGCAGCCTGTTCCAGTGCTCTGTCACCCTCACTGTGAGAAGGTTTTTCCTTATATTTTTGTGGAACCTCTTATGCTCCAGCTTGCACCCGTTGCACCTTGTCCTATCATTGGCCATCACTGAGAAGAGCCTGGCTCCATCCTCATGACACTTGCCCTTTACATATTTATATAAACATTAATGAGGTCACCCCTCAGTCACCTCTTCTCCAAGCTAAAGAGACCCAGCTCCCTCAGTCTTTCATCATAAGGGAGATGTTCCACTACCTTAATCATCTTCACAGCTCTGTGCTGCTCTCAAGCAGTTCTGTGTCCTTCTTGAACTGAGAGGCCCAGAACTGGACACAATATTCCAGATGCAGTCTCATCAGAGCAGAATAGAGGGGGAGGAGAACCTCTCTTGACCTACTAACAACATCCCTTCTAATACACCCCAGGATGTCATTGGCCTTCTTGGCCACGAGGGCACAAATGAAGTTCTCCTCTGGTGCAAGCGCTCTCAGATCCACTGGCACAAAGAGAAGAAGGTCTATGCAGCCAGGTAAGGCACAATGGTTAAGCAATGGGTAACCTACATCAAGCAGTTGCACATATCTGAGGGCTTCTACGATAAAGATGTTGCAGCTTCTTCTGGAGTGACTCCTAGTCAGGAGAAACTGTTCGAGCTTCCTCTGATCCCTCTATCAAAGGCTTTGGATGGCTCCCACACAAATAAGATAATTTTTGGAGCTTTACCAGCTCTATAAGGTTTCTTTACTTATTGTCTGGCTTCCCAGGGAAAGTTTACATGCACTGCAGTTGTTCCTAAGCCTTTGTATTATTCTGTAGGAACGGGGAAAACCAGACTGCTGCTTCAAAACAGAGTTTATCCTGACTTTTGTGAACTTCATGAACCTCAAAGGCTTTCACTTTACTCTGTTTTGCCTATCAGGATGGCCCTGAATGGTTCAAGGCTCTAGTGGACTTCTAGGTCAGAGTTGAGAGACCAAACATACAAGGCAGCAAGGGGTACCTTCTGAGGATTCAGGCTTAAGTTCTGCAAACCCCCAACCTGGTTTAAATCTTGCCCTCTTTATCTTTCCTATTTATCTAACTGCAGAGGACTGATACTTGCATGGCTCTAATCTTGGCTCACTTGACTTCAAGTACAGCCAGGCAGGATGTGGTGGATCTGTTTGGGCAACCTGATCTGCTTGGCTTTAGGAATCAAAAAGCCAAGGTAGCTTGGCTATTTGAGCATTTAACTGAACCCCCAGGGTCTGGGCCACTCTGAGGAAGAAAGTATCAGTTAGTGACTGGGTTTGTTCTTCTGCCAGCAACAAACTAAATCTTGGATTAAGTTGCAAACATTTTTCCATCTATGGGTTCCTTATTATGCCGACACTGAAATATGGCCTTGACTGGAGTCTTTTCATCCTCAGCACTGAGGGCTACAGTTTTCTGATGAATTCAAAGTCATCCTAGGGAAATTCAGGACTGTGAGCCAGAGGCTGGAAGGGGGACCCTCTCCTGAGAATAAATATCACTGCTGATCTTCCACCTCACTGCCAGGAGAAGGCCCTTGGACCTGTCATTGCTTTGACTTTCTCTGGTCGTTTCCAGGTGAGAAATCTCAGTGGAGGGCAATTCCAGGCCCAGACATGAGTAAAATGTCCCTGGTGGGGGACACAAGGAGAAGTACCTGGGATCCTGCTGCCTGCTTTGCTTTACGTTTGGAGACAGAGTACAGCAAAGTACCTGCACAAACTGTCTGCCCAGAGTGGGCAGAGCGGAAGAGGCTGGAGATGTGCCTCTGCCCAGCCAATACTAGCATGTGAAGTAAGGGGATCAGGAGGAGAGACCTTGCCAGGCTCTGCTTTGGAGAAGAAGATGAAAAAAATATAAAAGCAAAACCCTGCTAGAGGGCCTGAGTTTGTGAACCTGTCCCTTTGCTGGTCCTCCTGCAGGCATAAGGACACCCAACATGGTGCAGCTGTGGCAAGGAAACAACACTGCGACATTTATTTGGCTGGATGTTGTATAGGTTATGAAGGGGAATAGGTTCTTCACCAGTGGAAGATACAGCTTTTATCCCCTATTTCCATAAGATCAGGATTCAGTTGTGTAAAAGTGTTTTCCAAGATTCTTAAAGCATTCAAAAAATTTTCAAATGACAAAGGAAGGATCACCTCCTCTACATGTCATTGTAGGGTCTGCAAACTACATATCTGTCCCTATGCAACCCACATCGCAGAAGAGAACAACTCACCTTTTCATAGGCTTGAAAAGTAGCTCTCAGCTGACTATAGCTTCTCTTTGCTAAGACCACATTGAAAGCCAGCTCCTCTGTTCCCCAGCGGCCTTCTCCTGCCTTAAAGATTGCAAGTTAATTTTTTTAAGTGCTTGTTTATTCACAGTAGAGACAAAAATCAGCCCAAGCCCTTAATCCACCAAGCTCCAGCCTGTGGCGCCCTTGCTCATCTCCTTTCACTGCCATTGCCCCCGTGCTTGGTGCATTTAGTTTCCCCTGGGGCAGCCCTTGCTGTGCAGCACGGGGCAAACAGGGATTTTTCCACAGTGCCACTCACTTTATACAGATCTGTGGCGTCCTGCTCAGCCAGCTCTACATTGACCTGTTGGGTCTCGTCTCGGGTTGCCTACAGAAAAGGACATAACCATTAAAAAAACAGATCAAGTGCTGGTTACTCTTTGTAGTGGAAGACTGTTAGCTTGTGGCCTTCACAAATATTTTGGTTATAGTTTTGCTGCCATCTGCTGACAAATTCCTAGTAATAGGGCACAGTGGGACTTGGTGGTACAGCTTTGAATGTTTACACAGCCCCTGGTTTTGCTGACTTTAGAGGTGAAGCCTGTATGGTAGCGCTTATCCCTTAGTTTTATTTGCTATGTGCTGGAACCCTAATGAGATTGCAGCTCTGATGCCTCTGGAGCAGGAAGGAACTATCAGAGGTGGGCAGCTGCACAGCATGAGACCTATCCTGCCAATGCTCCCCTGTGGCAGGGTGGCCCACTGGTCCTCCTTGTCCCCATACTCCTTGCCACACCACGGGTGTTCCTGCTCTCTCCCACAGACAGCATATGTCTGGAGCAGAAAAAATCAGAGGAAAACCTGATCTGAGTTTGGAGTTAGCCTTGCTTTGAGGAGAGCCAGACTGGAGTAGCTCCAGAGGCCCCCCTCCTTCCCACCTGGCTTGTTCTTTGGTTCTGCTTTCTGCCACTTTTTGTGGTCATTTTTCCACCAGTTGGGAGTGATATCGTGCGCGGCCAGAAATTAGGGTAGGAATGGGGCTGAGATGTGTAGACAGAGCTGGGGCAGAACTGCCCCAACATGGCCTTTGGCTTTCACCCTTGGCGGGCTGAGCTGCTGGGTACATACAGCACCCTGGGCTCAAGCCACAAAGTTTCTCAGGAAAGTAGCTGGTGTGTCTGTCATCCAGCTACTGCAGAAAGGTTCCCAGTACGTGCAGTGAAGTACTGATGGTTTTCATGGTGATGGATATGTCCTGATAACTGGAAAATATTTTCCTGATTAACCTACGTACTCTGAGCATTCACTAACACTGTAATTCTTGGTAGAAATTACGAAAGACTAATTTATGAAAAAAAATCTATGAATAATATGTGTTTGTCACTCCTGAAAACACACCCCAAGAGGTTAAATAGACCTGTATCAATGCTTTCCAGAATGGGAATCTAACTGGTTTTAGTGATGTGACTGTTAGGTCTTTAAAACTTCATCTATTTATTGAATCTTTTAATTTCTCAGCACTGTCTGATCACACTGGCCACCACGTTGTATTTCCAGGTGTGATCCTACTCTTCTTAGTTACACTGTGTCTTTATGGAGATATAAATTTTTTTCTTTATTTTATGTATGTGGATTGAAATAAAGTGTGTTCTAATGGAAAATACATTTTTTTGGTGGATGGAAAACTAACATAACAGCAACTTCTTTCTTACTTGTTCTGTATCTATCTGAATTATAAAATCCCCAGCTGAGATGGAAATCAGATTTTGCTTGTTCTGGGAATAATTCAGCATAAGGTAGCCATAACCTTGAGTGGGTATTACAGCCATTACCATGGTATAAATAATATGTATGGTTTTCAAAGCATTGGAATTTATAACATTACTTCTGATTTTATAAATTAAAATTTTAAATATTAAAAAGCTATAGATATAGAAGGCTTTTATACTGAAGAATGCCTTTTGCTTACAATAATTACCTCATTATTGTATTACATATCATAATTACATTATTATAAATGTCAGCTAATACTTATTATGATTACTTAGGGTAGACAGGATAGAGAAAAGGAAGCATGTCTGTCAGATAGCTGCATAAAAGTCCCAGCCTTACCTCTAGCACAGTGACTAATATCTTCTGTAGGGATCCACTTGTGTCACTTTTAACATCAGATTCTAGATCCCTGTCAAAGACTGTGGAGAAAAAAATTCTGTGAGGGTTCACTCAGTGATAAAGGTTTTAAATTAAGGTGTTTGAAAGATGATAGTACTTACGCCGTTTGTATGCCTCCTTGACGTTTACAATTTCCTAGGCAAATAAATAAGGAAAAAATATTTAGAAATAAACATAACTAAATAAATGTCATTAATTAATAAGCAAAGGAAACCCCAGTAGGTCAGTACCATGCCCATTGTTGCATGAGGCACAGCAGGCATAAGGGTGCAAGAAGCCAAATTCCCATTCTCTGCTCATGCTGGGACTCAGCACAGAGACATGGCTCAAACCCAGCCTGGTTCAGGACAGCATTTCAAGGGATGCCAGATCCATGCAGGAGTTCCTCTGGTTTCACTTGCATTTAGATGTTAGCTAAAGGCCTTTTTGGAGTGGATCATGTTCCCATACCTCGCAGAAGCCACCTCTGTGTGGTCACAGCAGAGCCAAAGCTGCCTTTAACAGGCACTCAGGGATTTCTCTATCATCAGTGTTGCCTCTGTGCCATCCATGGGAGATATGAGTAAGACCCAGAAAGGAATTTTAATCATATTGCTCTTAACTCTTGTAAGAGTTTCAGCCCCAGTATGGCAACTTTACTGCTGCATCCATTGACAACAGGCACTTCAGCCGTGGAAGCTGGTCTGATCCCTCCTCCTTCTCTTGGGGGGATGCTCTTGAGGAGCTCTTTGCCCTGATACCTAAGGAAGTCATGCATGGTGTTCCAACCTTGTTGTTTCTTGTGCAGAGAATCTCAATCAGCAGCGACTCATCTGTTCCAGCGCCCTTCATTGCCTTGCGAAGCTCTCGGGCCTCGTACTCACAGGGCAGGTCCAGCAGGGCCAGCACAGCCTTTTCGAAATTCCCACTCAGGTCTCCTTTCAGGTCCTCTTCCATATCCTGCAGGGATAGTTGGAAGGGTTAGAGCAAACTCTGAGGAGGGATTAGAAGGTTTCTTAATTTGTTTTGGGGACTACGAAGTGCTCTGGTACCAAGCAATCTTCATTTTTTCCACCAAAAAAAAAAAAAAAATCACTTTCTGTGATATGATCTACTTACTTTAACATTTAGTACGACCCTGGAGAAGGACTAGCTAGCGTATGTACGCTGAAAAGGATGATGCCTCATGATGATATATGTGAAGCCCTATCTTGCAGTTAACATTTCCTGTAGCATGGGGAGTACTTGACAAGTTCAGAACAACAAGTGAAAGGCCCAGCTCTAAATCTATTGTTCTTAAATACCCTCTTAAACAATCTCAAGTGATCTATTAAATTCAGAGGCTGACATTGATGTTGGAGCAGTTTCAACGTGCGCACCATGAACTTTGTTTCCTGGAGCAGCAGGAGAGCAAAATGATACAACCTGCAGCTCCTTCCCAAGAGATTCAGGCTGCCCAGGCAAGCAGAAGGGTTGCTATGTGCTGATGTAACCAGGTTATATCACGGTATTTGCTCATTTCTAATGCCTGCTTTTACTAATCCTCATTATAGAATGAAATCTATAACATTTATATAACTAAAATCTCTTATGCTGTTTGCTCTAAGTTCTACATATAAAAAGCTTTCAGGTTCACTGCTGCCTGTCTTATTAACATTGATTAATGACTAATGAGCACGCAGACCTTAGCAATAGCAATTTAATAATAAGCTCTGCAGAGTTTAGCTGCTTACTTAAAATATTGAAAGCTTTACTTTACTTACATGCAAAATCATTAAGGCAGTCTACGTTTCCTCCTCCAGAAATCATGTGCCCAAAGACACTTATTAGTTTTACAACATGTATTCTACTTCATTGTTGGAAGAAATAAATATTACATCTATGAAACTCAACAAAAATATAATGATGTAAAATCAAATAGTTCCTCTGAATTTGCAATTCTGACTTAAAATTTCCCTTTTACATTAATTCCTCTTTCTGAATGTGCTAAAGATGAACATAAGTTGAAATATTTTTTATTTCAGTTATGAATTATTTCCTAGCTCTCCCAACTGTGATTGAAATGCTTTGATCTGGTTAAGACTGATTTCAAGAAGACTCTGAGGCCTAAGATTAGAAATATAATTGGTAGTTCAGGAGATAAAATAAATTGCTGAATCAGAAAGTAACTGGTGTCCTCCTTAAATCCACTGTGCCCTTGATATTTTTAAAAGCAGAGGCCTTTAAGCTGTATTTCTAGCTGGCATGCAGTTTGAAACAGAGGCCATTTATTTCTAAGTACCTTGTTGTACAGAGCCTTGTACTTCTGTTTTATTTGTTGTCTTTGCTGTGATGTTCGACTTGACAGGACTTCAATAATTTTCTTTTCATCGGTTCCTGAAAAAGAAGTTGTGCATAGCAATTATATAATCAGGAATCTTATGCACAGGAAAGAAAACATGATCTTGAAAGAGAAAAAAATTGCTACACAATTATCCCTACTAGTGCCAACTTTAGGATTTGTAGTATATAAAATTCTTTTGAGGATATATTTAACAGTAGTCAGCTACGAAGTTCAGACCATAAAATGAAAGTTCAGCATCTCATGCCACTCATATTTTAACAGGGAAATCGAGCCTTTTGTTTGAGAAGATCAAACACTGCTCCTAAAATCAAGGTTATGCCAGTGTACATGGGCTGACATACACGTTTTTGGCAGCAATGCTTGTTTGAGTAGTCCCTGGGGATCAGCCACCAGGCCGAGCTCATTAAGTGGGTGAACACTTGTGCTGGCCCAACAGAATGAATGGTGTGGGGTGAGGGGTTGGGGTAGATGCAGATGTGTTTAAACCAGCTTCATTAACCCACAGCCTGTACAAATTGGGTTGTGCTTTGCACGAAATGGAGTTAGGAAGAGGAGCAGGGACCAGCCTTCATAGTCTGAGTCTCTCCCGATGCTTTTTTGCTTGACAAAATTAAGTGAGAGGGAAGTGGGAGCATGGGGTGCCTCAGTGATGGGCACCACAGCAGCTCCATCTCCCGGGAACCTGCGGGGAAACTGAAGATGCAGCACCTGTCCAGGAGAAAGCCCTTAGGCAGCTCTGAGCTGTAACTTATGCAATGGATGGAGGCAGCTTACTAAAGGCAATGACCTTGTTCTTGTACTTTTCTTGCCCTCAGCCAGATTAACAGATGTTTGCACTAAACAAAGCTGCTGGAAGGCATTCCTTATGTTTGTGTCTAATGGGACAGGACCACAGTGATGTTACTTGGATGCCTGAAAGACACAACAGAGTAGCTATTGCATTAACACGTGTGTCCTGGTGCACTTCCATCTAAGGGCCAGCAGCTTGCCTCAGGCATTATTTCTTCAAGACAAGTATTGAAATGGAGAATGTGTATCAGGAGAGACTAATGACCTTGCATGGTATGGCCACTGCCAAAATGCCCATAGCATATAAAGGGTTTAGATGGCAGGTCGAAGGCCTCAAGCCATATGCCAAGTCTGCTTAGTCACGCACATCACACTGGTGGACACTGCCTGATGCTCTCCTTGTGCTCTTCCATCTGTTGCATCCACCTACTGGGCTTTGTGCTTGTCTCTGATCTCCAACTTTTGGAAGCAGAAGCCAACAAGGGTTTCCAAGGAGCTGCCAGTACAAGGAATAAAGATACAAACGATACTGGCATTCAGCAGCAGCTGATGCATTTTCATCCCTGCATATCACCAGGACATACAGGACAAGTTTAAGGCATCTTGTCCAGTTCTTCCTGAAATATACCAGGAAGAAATGCTTAAATACAAGTTTACTGTGCAAATGCCTAGAGTGAATTAATAACTTATTGCTTCTGTGCTTCCTGGCTGTTCTTCCTCTGCCAGACACTGTCACCTCCATGGACCTGAGGATCCCATGAACTCTGTGTATTCCTCATTCACATCAGTGCACAGTCAGCCAGCTTACTTTGAACTACCTTAGAAGATGGTGGGAGCCAGTATTTTTGGTTAAAAACCACTGATGCAGATTGAGAACACTGCATATTCCTTTCAGCTGATGGAGCTGCAGTGGGCTCTGATGAACATATGGATTTGGTGATGTTTTTTACTGGTCCTTGAAGGCCTGGGAAAGGACATATAACTATGACCTTAATCCAACCTGACTAGCTGGACCCCCTGACTGTCACATCAGTCTTGACAGCTTGATGTTCCCATTGCAGGGAGCAAGTATGTTTATCCCAAGTCCCTGGAGCCAAGCAATGAACAAATTAGATGCTACCAGTCCTTGAGAAACAAGCTGGGTTCCCTTCCTTTTTATCTTGAACACATAAAACTTCATGGGTATGCATGTTCTTTGAGTCAGTGTCAGAAAGCCTAAAGTCTATGACTACCTGAAACTGGTTGGAGCAGTTGTTTTGCCTTAAGTTTATATATATGCTCTTTATAATATTGAATTGTGCTTTGTACAAAAACCAAGAGCCTTCTTACCTGCTCCTTTACAGGCGTTATGTATTTTCTTGGCATCCCGGTCAGCATCAAAACCATGATGATGGTGTTTACTGGTTGACTAGGAAAACAGAGGCACAACAAATACATAGAAAACAATTTTTCGTTAGTCTCTCTGAATGACAGCAGTTTGGGCCAGGTTCTTGCTTAATCTTTGTCCACACTGTGTAAGCTGTGAATTTAACATTGTTCTTTGCTGAAATACTGAAATACTGGCTTCTAGAATGGATCCACAAACAGCTGTCACCATATGACACCCAGTGCTGATCCTATATAACTTTGTTCTGCCAGTTCAGGCTTATTCAAATAATTTAAAGATAATAACTTTATACTAGGTCATGCCAGATCAAACACTATTTGTTTGCACCACTTTAACAACAGGCCAATATAAACGCCTTCTCAGATGTTCACAGAACCAGGCCCTGTCTCTGCAGCATGTTTGTAAGTACCAGGAGCTTACAGTCCCAATGAGCTGAATAAAAACTGGTTCTGAAAACCCTTCTTGCATTGATGCATTCATGCCAACAAGATAATTGGAGACATAGAATGTGATAAAGCAGATGTTTTTTTAATTTTGGCTAAATAGTACACGTTGCCTTGAGCTAAATCTATCAGGGATAATAACTCAAAGTCCACAGCCACAGCAGTAGTTTACAGCCTGACATGTTAATGTAAACAGAAAGCCATGCCTGTTCCTACTAATCCAACAAGCTGTGAATCACAAGGGCTGACATGCTGGTACATGCTCTATTGTGCTGTTTCTCAGACCAGGGTAGAAGTATTTGAGACCAGGAGGTCAGCAATGTCTTCAACCCCTGTAATACAATGAATCAGATCTTCCAAACTCTAAAATAATACTGGGAAATAGGTCCTGGTATCCTAAATCAAGTAGAACTATATGCACACCACAGGCACTGGCACCACCACTGTTAACAAAGGGTTATGATACCCCAAGGCACTCTGCTCTCCACTAAATTAAGGGTTATGCCACCCCTCGGCACATAAGTCTGCTTTTAAGTCCTTCTGAAAATGTCACCAGCCTACTGAAGAGCAGAAGAGGCTAAATGGCTGATTAACCTGCTTGTCTTTGGGGATAGCACAGGGCAGAGGTGAATCCTGAAAGACAGGAAGCACAAGATCATTCTGCTTGTGGGGTAAAGAGAATTTAACCATATGGCTGTGGGCCATGCTCTGCTACATATCCATCTGGCCAGAGAAGAACCTGAAAGCCTGTTTGCTGGTATTCTTCAAAATTTTCATGCTGTGATCTACTAGCTCTGGTGGAAGATTTACAGCTCCAGATAAAGGAGTCCTCTGTCAAAAGACAAAGGGTCTTTTCTCAAGGAGAAAAACCAAATCCCATCCCTACACTGCTTTACCAATGTACCTTTGTGACAGACTAAAGATCATTTAGGTACCTGGCTTTTCTAACACAGTTAGCAGCTAGGATACAACTTACTGCTAATGGTTGCTGCTGTAGTGCAGCCATCTCACTGAAATTTTAAGTTATTTTTACAACAATAGCAATTAGTGAGGAACAATAACCATGCAATAATTCCTCTCCATCTCTACACCACAAGGTAACGCTTTCATTGTCACATCATTATCACAAACATTGCTTGCAAACATGTATCTTACTGTATGCTTTGACACACACACACACTCAGCCTTTCAAACACGGTGGAAATAGATCCATATAGGCAACTAATATTTTCTACTGGGAGATGTTAAGTCTTCAAATTTCTCAGGAGTTTTGTCGAAAAGGAAAGGGAAAAGCACAACATTAGAAAACAGATGCACTGATCATTGTCTTTATCCAAAATGAATTGTATTCACATTTTTCTATTAGGATAGGGTGTATGTTTTTCTCCTTAGACAGAATAATGTATAAAAGACATCTTTTTGCACAACACACTTGAAAATTAGTCAGCTCTTACTTATTTCTTCTTTTCTGATTGCTACATCCTCATTTTCATTCTTGTGAGAAGAAAACTCACCTTTGTTCTCTGTTACACCAAAACAAACAACGACAGCCATCCAGGCTCAGGGGGTGATGAATTAGGGGGAACAGAATAATGGGATCCCACAATACAACAGAAGTTTATTCTGGATATACAGCCCCAGGATGCAAATGCTTTATGCACAAAGGGCCTCTTTGCTGGAGAGTCTTAAAGGCACAGTATCAACACAAGAAATGAGGTCCAGGTGCTCCTCAACACGTGGTGGATTCAATGAGCACAATGATGTAGCATTCAGGAGGTTGCTCTGCTGCCTGTTCCACTGGCAGTATGTAATGCCAGTATGGTTTTCTCTTCTCCATAATACCAACTTTAACATGCAAATTAGTTTCAAACAATTCAGTCCATACTTTAACATATGATTGGTAGTATGGTGGCAGTAAGCTATCATTATTTTGGCTCTATAGTGTTAGTATGCTTTACAGATGATGGTCATGTCACTCATACAGTTGATCTTGCTGTCTGTGTTAGGTAGCCAATACTGAAGTTATTTCAGCTGTTTACAAAGTATTTCCTTGTAAGGGTAAGGATCAGGGAAGCAGCTGAAAAATCAGCAAAAGCGGGACAATTCTGGAGCACAAAATACAAAAAAGTGCTAACATTTCAAATGCATAGGTGTGACTACTTTGTAGTATCCTGATACTATTCTAATTTATAGACCCCCAAATTCACTCCAACAATTGAGAACTTCTGTTTTCACATTCACTTCCTTCTGACCTGGGACAGGAGATGCACTGGTGAAAAGTGAGAAGAAAAAGGCTTTGTCTGGCATTAGCTCCCACTGTCAGTCATTCAGCCTGGACAGAAACACCTACACAAACACCTAAAGGCAAGGAGCTGATTTGTACTTTGCTTTGCCTCACCCACCGGCAGTGCTGGGCTGTGGGTATCACCCTTATCACACTGCTGCCTCCGCAGCTCCCACTGCCCCAACCCTTTCACTGTAAAATATTAAATGATGTGCCTGGGGGATATCATTTTTACAGTACTGTGTGAAATACTAGTATCAGCTTTATAGATAGGAAATATCTATAATCTGGGTAAATGACTGTCAAGGACAACTCCTGAGTCATCTGGAAAGCCCTGGTTAAAATTCACTACCTGCTGGGTCCCAGCCTTGATCTTGCCCACTCAGCAGCCTTCCCATTCAGAGGAGGGACAGCTGCTTCAGAACCGTACTGCTTCCTACCCTGTGGATTTTCCTGCAAGGGATAAATGGTAAAAGAAATTGATGTTTAATTCCATTTGTAACTTGTAGGCATTTTCTTTTAAGCAGAATTGCTATAATATAATTCTTGGTTTAGAGTTAGGATCTTAGATTAGAGTAGTTAACGACTTACAAGTATTACAGCAGTTCTGGTGGTAGCATGATGTGGAGTCTGTAAACCCAGACAGACTGCATACAAATTTTGCAGCTGGGCACAGGATGTAAGGGTGCTTTCATAAAACTGGTCCAGTTCCATCTACTCAGTTACTTAATTTTCTTCTATATTTCTATCCAATACTTCTATATTAATTAGTGTAACCTGAGTTCTGGTGGTAAAAAAATCCTCTTTTCACTTTCAGTTTAGCTGTATTCATAGCCTGTGTCTACTTGTTTTTTCTGTCAACAGTGTCCCTTAGCTTGAACAGTTTTTGCCTCACTCAAGCATATTTTAGACAACATTCATTTTCCCTTGCAGCTTTGGCTAGAATTGCCACAGATTTGTTTCTGCTAAGCTGGATAGATTATAACAGATACAACCTAACACTTCTACCTTCCTTGCAAAGGACACCAAGTAGCTTTTCCTACTATAATTACATGACTTTAAGAGATGTAAGATGAGTTTATAGTTGAAGATGGTCTGCAATGCTTAGAGAAACATTTGGAGACTGTTCTTTGATACTCCAGCATGTGGAGCCCCTATGCTGCACAAATAGAGGTCAGCAAAACCAAGAAAGACATGGAGAGCAGAAATAAGAGCTTTGGTGGATTCAAGGCATCAGTAGTTAGAATTGGTGGGCTGTTACCATACATTGCAGACATTTCTGAAGACAAAATCTAACATCTTCCTTGAGCCAGAGACAATTAAGCTTGCAAAGTGCTCATCTGCCGGTAGACAAGAACAGAAGAAACACTACCGTGAGCATGCCAGGTAGCTTCCTATATTGCAAAAGAGAGATGACGTGACCCTACCTGAAAATAGCTGGTAATACAGCTGAGCAATCACAGCATTTTTTCCATTTCCATCACCTCAAGCAGATGCCACAACCAGTAGCACTGTCAAAACAAGAGAAAGAGTGGCTGCTTGGGATGCTGCTGACAGTGCTCACAGCTGCAGCTCTAACATAGATCGATGCTGATAAAGTACATGGATAAATGCAGATGCAGACCCTTACAAGAAAATCACTAGGAATGTAGCTGATGACCAGAGCAGTAGAGATGCAGGTCTCATAGCTATAGGCAGAGCTCTATAAAGGGTGGGATTGATCCAGGGATGTTACTGCCTACCTCAGGTTTCATTTTTGCCAGGCCCATTTTATGTGCTTTATTTAGTGGATATCTAGTTTCAAACTTCTCTTTGGTTGCTGTTTTCATTTTTATTTGGCTTAATAGAATAAAAAAATTAAATCTCAGAATGGCAGCACACAGAAAGGGCAGACTGACCCAGCCATGCTCTTTACAGCATTGACTCCTGCATGTGAGTGGGGTCTGCAATAAAATTCAGGGCAGTATTCAGTTGTCTAAACACAGGTATCTGGTGCTGCTAGAGATGCCCCCTGGTAAGCTGCCCGCAGCCTGTCAGAAATGAGCGGTATCCTGTGGGACCTGCATCTGTCAGCCCTGTGCAGATGCTGATGGCATCACCAGTGGTTACTGGAGGTGGGCAACAGAATCACACCACAGATATTTCAACAATTTTCTTATTCCTCACATATATTTAATTGTGTTCAGAAAAACGCATTGGAGAAAACCAAGGTTTTAAAGAGAATGACATAAACCAGTTCCATATGCAACAATCTAAGCTTTCCTTTCTACCAAGCAGGTGAGCTCTGCCTGGTTTCCAACAGATTTACATCTAGTGTCTGGCTGATTTTGGTGCCTCTACTGCCTACTGCATCTGAAGCAATTCCTGTAATGGGCACAGGCATAATGGCCCATCACTGTATGGATTCTCTGGTGTCTTACACAGGTTGAGCTTGTGCCTCAGTCTTTTGTTCAGGGAATTTCTAATGTAGTCTCCCTCTTCTCAAGATATGTAACAGGCACCTAATAATTTTGAGATTAACACCCTACTGGTAACTAAATCTAAAAATTGTCCAGTGGGTTAGAATATTTTTAGCTAGAGTAACAGATATATACATGCTGCAGTGTCATGTGTTTCTTTAGGAAGCCAAGCCCAAAACAATCCATAATGTCCCAAAGGTGAGCACAGAAATGTGAGAAAAACAGACAGACAAGTCAAAACAATTGATTGGAAACTATGGAACCAGTTGAGATTTCTCAATTCTCACTGAGTCACCAGTTCAAAGCCCTTCAGGAAGCCTTGTTTTCAACTAATGAACCAGTTCTCCTCCAGCTCAGCACTGCTAGAGCTGTCAGGACTGGTTTGGGCAGAGCTGATAGTGCTGTAGGCAATGGGTAAGTGAGCTGACATCTCAAGGTGTCTTCCACTTCTATGATTTCCTCTTTTGTGTGCAGAGGAAAAATTCTTTTTTCTGTCTACCAAGAAATGTTCCAAAACCATCTAGTCATCTTGTTAACGTAACAAACAACAGGACGAGGGTGTTAGTTAAATTGTATCTAACACATTACAATCACGGAAGACATGGCAAATCAGCACCTACATGATTAATTTCTTATCAACACACATATATTCAAGATTAATGATTTATCCTGGCAGAAACCTTTAATAAGCTATAATGCAATTGGAATCCAAGGTTAACTAGACTAACAGTATAGGATGGAAAAAAAAGAGGCATCTTATCTTAGATCTTGTGGTTTTAGTCTTCTAGTACATCACACATTGTCAGGATAACATCCTGTCAGCAGAGCAAACTCTGAACTCCCACCCAAAGGGGCAGGTTTTGTGACAAACAGCCCAAATTTCATCATTCTTTTCCAAGCATTTCTGTGTGCTAAGAAACAACCACAAGAACAAACATGGGAGTAGGCTGATGTATTTTGATTCTGATCTACTTTCAAAGACAGGCTGAAAACATGATGCTATGTTTTTATTTCATCAATAATGTGATTTACTGCAACAGACATTTCCAGTCATAAATGTTTTTTTTCAATACTTAATGCTACCTTAGGTCCCTTTGAACCGGATCAATTTTTGGATTATAGCAGAAAGTATGAGCATAACAGGAACAGTTGTGGCCTTCTACCCCTATGTAAGGTATATTACTCTTTTATAGTATTGTCACCTTATTTTAAACCTATGCATTCCTAATAGAAAATAAATCTCCCTGTTTGTGTCAGTTAAAAATGCAGTTGAGACTGGAATGAACATTAAAAGAGAGGAGGAAAATCCATTTCAGTGATAGCATCCAACCTGCTTGACAAGCTACATACCTCCCTCACCCATGGGAAACAGCCGGGAGACAAGTATCACACATCTCAGAGCTGTGGGTGGGAGAGGTCACTGAGATGGCAGGCAGAGGACAGCGAATATCCCTGGGGTGACCTGCTCAGAAAGCTCCAGATCATCAATCAGAAAGGGGAGAAAGGCAGATAAAACCAATTTTATTTCAGTGAACAGGTACTTCCATGAGAAAAACTTCCAAATATTAGAGCTCTTTAATATAGTGGAGAAGCAAAAGAAACAAAGAGCAGTTACTGGTAAGCAAGGTCAGGTCTCACCTAACTGGGAAAGGCTACTCCAGGATGAGGATATCTGGTCATAAGTAGATGGTAAGTTCACTACCTCCTATCATCTTTACATCAAAGAAAGATGTTCTACTGCAAGCTTTTCTTCAGTGAAATTCAAATAACTGGGCTCAATAATTCATGTAGAAATTTACGTGAAATGTGAAGGTTTTTAGCACACAGGTCAGAGTAGATGGGTGCTAGCATTTAAAAACAAACAGAAACAAGCAGCTGTGGCATGTTGGCACCGGAGCAGTATTAGCAAGCACCAGGGTTTGTGCTATGGTAATAAAAAGGTGGGATATGTAAATACCTTTTTGACGTATGTCAATTGGCAAGCGCTACCTTAAGGACTACTGTGTCCTTTTGACCGCAAAGTTTCTTCCTCTGCTGTTTCATAAAACGCACTTATCATTTTGTTTGTTGAGCAATTTTCTCAGTCAACCACAATACACAACTGGAAAGCTGCCATCTGCCTCCTTGACTGCTCAGAAGATGGTCTCAGCGTCTCCGAGTGCCACCCGCCATCTGCCAGGCAGGCTGTCACTCTCCCAGATCCTTACGGCTGCTGTAGGTCTAGCAGCTGTACGACAGCAACATGCACCGTCAGGCTGGCTTGTTGCTGACAGTTTGTTGCTATCAAGAACAAAATCATTTCTATATGGAGTCTATACTGGATAATACAATGGATGTAAATCATGTAGATTAGACTTCATTACTCAACAGTCTTTGCAATGACTCAGTGACTTCTTCCAAACTGAGAGGTGCGAATAACCTTATTTTCTACATCTGAGACTATAACTACAACGACAACAAGATCCGAACAGAATTAGTCGCGTTTACTTTTTCCTATTACAAGCAAGTGGCAACAGTGAAGGTAATTTCTCTGACAGTTATTTAAACTGCAAAATTAAAACCACATCTCTCTTACAATGTCCCTCCTGTTTCTAACTATCAGTTAATACATCATCTCATAATAGCTTATGATTAATTTTTTATCAAGTCAATTTATTCATGTTTGTCACCATGATAGAGAAGTCCACAATGAAGATAAAGAACTGTTTGGAGGGGGTTGTCTCCTGACTGAATTTTACATTGTCTGGCTCAACGTGTCCAAACCCTCTTGTGGCTGCTGGAACTCCTTAATGCAGATCACATTTAAAATCAGAGTTAGCTATCAGGGTACCATGCAGTGGGAATGCCCAAGTTGCAAAACTGCAGCTTTTATTTCTAGAGGGCTCAATTCATCTGCTTAATTACAGCCACCTTTGAGATGTGTCAGAACACGTGGCACCTTTGTGGGGCTGGCATGAGTGACACAGGGCTGATAGGGACCTGACTCCCTCAGTGTGGCAGCTGAAGCCAAGGCAAGAAAGGATGCTAGAAATCTCCAGAGACACCAGCCCCGTGTTTAATCATGAGCCACGCCTCACATCACTTATCTTACAAATGGAAGTTACAAAAAAACCCCAAAACCAAACAAATGGCTTTATTCACCTAGGACAACCCTAGAACTCCAAGTCTGGAATTATTCTCTGTTATGCTGGGGGTGGACTTGTGTACTTTTATTTTATTGACCATAATATCTGGTTGGAAACACTTTGTATGCTGGGTCATTGGGGATAACGGTAACTAAAATGATTGGAAACAGGCATATTCTGTCTCTTTTTCAGCAGAGATACAAAACCTCTGCATACTGACACATAGATAGCCCATGTGTGTTCTTAGGTCTTATTAAACATCGTACGCGCGTTACCTCAACTAAGACTTGTGATGAGTTTTGTTAAGTTAACATTGATGGAACTGAAGTAAATTCTTGTGTATACCAGCATGAAAACTAACATGGCTTAAGTATACCTATGTAGAGCTGAAAAACATGGACATAATCTTTGGGAACATCATGCTGACTCTTTCATGTATTCTAAAGCTGAATTGTTTAAAGGGAGAACTGGAAGGATATCACACCCCATTAGGGAAGCCCCAAGATTACATGCTTCTCCCCTTGGTCATGTCATTTTTTAAAAAATATTCCTCTGCAAGATGCATTATCTAAACACCATCTGTATATTCATAGACACATAGAAGGGCTGCTACTATACAGACATGTATAGTAAACTGCATGTCTAGTGTCCAACAAACCAACCGTGTCTACTGAACTTGGAGGTTTCTGTGTCTAACTCCTTCCCACCTCACAAGGTGGAGGAAGTCTCAAGATACTCCCAGGTCAGCTGAGTCACCCGGAGCAGCAGTCATCAGTCCATTGCTTCAGTCAGTAGTCATAGCTAACAATGAAGGCAGAGTAATTTCTCTGGAGTGTAACAACAGAAAATATTGTATACAAAGAAGAACGCTGAGTCTAGATATTTTGGAATTTTCTATGCATTTATAAAACATAATTGTTTGACCTATTTACATTATGCAAAACATAAACGTAAACACCCTTTGATACTTCAGATGATTTTTTTTTTGTTTCCACAAACAAACCTTGAGCTTTTCACGGGTAGATGCTTGTTAACACCTACCAGAGCTGCACTCACAGGACAGCCTCAGACCTAAAAGGAACAGCAAATATCCTGGATAAAAGGGGACTATGGAAACAAAAAGAATCTGCCACAGCTCTTCCCCAGTGTTGGGTGGCCGAACAAGAAGGTATTTCTGTTTTCTGCTGACTGTGGGCTTATGGCCAGGGACCAAACAAGAGTTAACTGTCACTGAATATTGGTCTGCCAGGGGAAGCAACAAATAGCAATTGTTGAGCTTTGTGATGAGATAATAAAATCATGCTGTGGTAAGTAATACTTGTACTAAGGAAACATTTCTACAAGGATAGAAATGTTCATAAGCAACACAGAGGCGCTTGTGAGCTTATCCCCAAGAAGATCCCTCAGGCAGATGTGTTATACTTACTTTTTTACTTTCAAGTTCTCAAATCATCTTGCCCATGACAACCTGCTTACATTATTAGAGTCCACCATGGCAGAAGGTTTTGGCTGCTTTACAATGAGAAGATGAAACTCAAGGACATCCCAGAGAATCTCAACAAATGGTTTAAATTAAAAACAAAGAAGTTGCTCACCCCTCAGATTAATTCAATTCACAAATGTCACAGAGAACAACAGAATAATGCACAAAGATTCTTCTCGGATTCTTGAAAGACAGAAGACTAAAAAACAATTACACAATTTCACAAAAGTAAAAATCTACCAAACCTCTCAAACCATCATACCATCAAAACCATTGCTGCTATTCCCAAAATGTGCCCAAAGCACCTCGCTTACAGCAGAGCAGCCACCCAGATTTTCAGGTGGATTGATTCTACTAGTGGTAATTTTGAAGACAGCAGAAGCACAGATATGCTTGATGCAAGACTACAACCAGAGAAAATAGACTTTAAATCTCTAAGGATGAGCAGTCAAAAAAACTTTGATTGTAGAAAAAGGGACTGGATTGAGTTCAGAGAGCAAAAAGCATGTGGAAATATGCAGATTGGGAGCTATAATGTTGCATTAGGTGTAGCTCTTAATTGAGAGGTCAGTTTCTAAGGGTAAGGTCCACTTTAGAGCTGGTTGGAAATTTTTTGTTGAAAGTAATTTTTTTTCAGCAAAATTTATTACTTTTCTTCAGAATAACATATTCAGGAAGATTTCAGTTTTGATGAAAGTTCCGTTTTAAAATGAGACATTTTGATATAGCTGAAAAGTTCCATTTTAGCATCCACATAATGGAACCTTTTATTTGAACAATGCTTAGCTTTCAGTGAAAACTTCATTTACTAATGACATTTAAAAAAAAAGTTTCAAAGCCTAAATCCATTTAAGCAAATAAACCACCTCATTTGACACAGATGATTCATTTGGTATTTCTCCCAGCAGAATTTGGGCTATTCAAAAAAAAAATTCACTTCTGAAATTTCAAAGCAGATAATATTTTGGAAAGATGAAGTACTCCACAGAATGAAACAACCCAGGTTTACCCAGCTTTCCAGTGTCAGTCTTGGCCATGAAAGAGAAGTCGCCTTTGTACACCACAGCACCTCCCACAGCCACCATAAACCACAGCAACATGAGCTGCAACACCACGGTGCCCCTTTCAGCCTTCATTTAAAGAGTGCTTACTGGCTCATCTGCTGACAAACTGGTAGTCCCTATGGCTGGTTTCCGTATATCCTCTGTGAGTTTGTAAGACTTGCTCTGGAGGTTTAAAAAACACAATACATAAGACTCTCATGAACCTCTGGTTGCAAAACATGAGATTAGGAGAAAGAACAAACTGCAGCTACAAAGTTCTGTTGAGAACTGACTATTCTCAGGCTGTTCAGAAGTGTCTCTCTGATACAGATGCAGGCATTTCTCTGAGATTACCTGTGATTTCCTAGGGACAAATGCAGAATAATGCAATTCCTAGACCAGTCACAGGCTGAATCATGGGATTCCATTTCAATACGGGCACACATGTCTTCTTACTGAAGCCTACAGCACAACTCCTACACCTACATCTAGGTTACCTAGTCCAGCAAGGTGCTTGTACAACTGCTAAACCTGCCTGAGATGCAGTGCTGTGACCTCTCTTGTCAGATCTCAGGTGGTTGGTTTAAACCTAGACTGAGTATACTTGCTCTGCCCTGCATTGAGCGCACTGTCCAGAGAAAGGCTCTCCAGGGTTAGGACCCTCAGGAGATGACTGCTGACAACCCTACAATGTGTGTTTACATGGATGCATGGGACCGTGGTGCAGGAGCTTTCTTGGCCTTGTTTCCTATGCAAAGATAGGCTGCTGAACTGCTTGCTTCTCCCCGCTTATGCAAGCAGCCAGTCTACAAGAGAATGGTGTGGAGATGGGACCATCCACCCTTTCCCAGGGAGACAAAGATCTAATCAATGGGAGCTCAGTGCAAATGGTATGGGCTTTTTTGCCCTGTCTACCAAAGAAAATGTCCTGGACAGCTGGTCCAAAAGCAGCAGATGCTTGGCATCTCTCAAGGTCTTGATGAATTCAAATTTAAAAAATAGTCATGTAATAAAATAATATTCATCTTAGAGAAACTAATGTAACATTAGCCTGTATCAACAAACAGGCTGTCTTCCATGGATACCTACTGTAAAGCTGCAGGTTTTCAGCATGCTGCTGAATAAATATTGCCTTCTATCCATTAGTTTTAAAATTGGAGCTAAAACCTTACAGCTTCTTCAGTACATGCCACTTAATTTTCAGAAGCACTGATTGTTCACAACTATCACAAAAACTTTTGACAATTGGGCTGTTTTGAGGTTAAATATCTTTATACAGATTTAGATACTTATTATTAGACATCCAAATGTTGCTAAAATTGTTTCAGTCAGAACTCATACAGTAATTTGATGTAGTAAATCCTGACGCCTGGATTTTAATAAGGCCCTTCTGTGAGCACCACACTTTGAGATTATTCCTGTCCCTACTATCCAATGATAAATGTAGCCAAATTTTAAAAGTGTTGGCCTTTGGGACATGCAGATTTTCATACGTCTTTAGGAAATTATTTTAGTGTTCAGAATGTTTCAACACCAATTTGCTAAACTAACTAAAATTAGTTTTTCCATGACACCCTATGCATAATTTCTTCTCCAAAGTAAAATGCTGCCCTTTTTAACTAAGCCATAGTGTGCATTACAACACTCAGAGCCTGTATGTTATAGTAATAGTTTCAATACTCATATACTGCAATTAAACGATGTAACTGGCTACATACAAGTTTCCCACCCACACCTAAAGCAGATTTTGAGGTTAAGTCTTCATTGGCAGCTGTATTAATGCCACTTAAAGCGAAAATGGCCAAAAATAAAACAAGGCATTCTTGATGATCCAAATTAAATAACTACTTACATGTGAACTGCCCATTTTTGCTTAGCCTGAGTGTGGGAGATTTAATTCCTCTGCTCTTCAAGCATTCAGATGGAATATTCAACTTTTACTAGAGCAGCTGAATCTTACAGAACCCTGAGTTAATCAGTAACTTCTGACATTATTTAAACTCTAGTCATTACAAGGCGGGGCATATTCATCATTACATAGTGGCTTTATTATCCCCTACTATCTAATATCACATCCTGTTGGGTCATGGTGCTGGCTGGTTTCTCCAAGGAAAATCAGAATTTCACAGTATAAGCCTTTAGATTATACATAATCATTTATCTAATCAGTATTACAAAGATTTAAAACATAGGTATGGTAGTGCCCAACATAAGCTTTCCAAACATTTTAGAAGGAAGGATGCCTCATCCGAAGAGTTTGTATCAGATCTTATGGGATTTAGTGTATTTAATATGTCATTGAGAACCCTCAGCTCCTATAAAATATTTTGAACAGAATCTCTTTATTGGGTCTACCTGTCAAGGTTTTGGTAGTGGGTGTGTTGTAAGGGTGGCCTCTATGAGAAGAGACCAGGGGTTGCTCTTATGCCAGACAGAACCAAAATGTACCCATCACTGAACAAAGCTGAGCCCCATCAGCGATGCCCATGGTGTCTCTGTGATAACATATTCAAGAGAGGGTAAAAAATACTGCACAGCAGCAGTGAGAGAGGAATGAGAAAAGTGTGAAACACCCCAGCAGTTATGACGGAGGTGCTCCAGGAGCTGCAGCAGAGCCCATGGTGAAGACCGTGATGAGACAGACTGTCTTCCTGCAGCCCACAGAATTCCACAGTGGAGCAGATGTCCACCTGCAGCCCATGGAGGACCCCATGCCTGAGCAGGTGGATGCACCCTGAGGGAAACTGCAGCTCACGGAGAGCCTGTGCTGGAACAGGTTCCTGGCAGGAACAGAGAGGAGCCCACACAGGAGCAGGTTTTATGGCAGGACCTGTGATCCTGTGGGGTACCTACACTAGAGCAGAGGAAGATCTTGAGGAGGAAGGAGCAGCAGAGACTAAGTATTATGGACTGACTGCAACCCCCATTCCCTGTCCCCCTGTAACACTCATGGGAGGAGGTAGAAAAATGGGAATGAAGGAGTGAAATTGAGCCTGGGAAGAAGGCAGGTGAGTGGTGGTGGTTTCAGTTTTGTCTTTGTTTCTCACTATCCTGCTCTATTTTTAATTGGCAATAGTGTAAATAATTTCCCCAAGTCAAACCTGTTTTGCCTACAATAGTAACTGGTGAACATCTCCCTGTCTTTATCTCAGCCCATGAGCTTTTCCATCTTATTTTCTCCTCCTGTGTCCTTTTGAGAAGGAGTGAGAGAGCAAGTTTGGTGGACACTTGGCAGTCAGCCAAGGCCCTGCTTTAGACCTCAGGTAGGACACCCAGGGAAAAATAAGAGAAGAAAACAAGTAAATTTGAATTTAGAGCAGTCTGGGGAGAGGGGTGTGTGTATGAAATAAAATCTATGTGATTATCTAAACAATAAGTAAAAGAAAATCACTGTGTTACTGCAAGTACAGCAATAATTCTAGGTTTTAAATGGTTTGATAGACAGTACTTTCCTGTAAAGACCTCACTACCTTTCAAACACACTTAAAAATAGATTATCAGCTTTGATTATGGTGTTTGAACACATGCAATGTGAAAATCAAATGTGAGTACAAGGAATTTTATCCAGAATTCTATGTTTTGTGGTAACATACTGTCTCAAAGGCATCTTCAAAGACTTTACTGAGCTGGGAACTACCAACTTCTTTAGTATTTTTGGGAACAAAGCTGTCCCAACTGACATTAAAGGAAATATTAAATTTGGATATAAAAAAACTGCACTGTCTCTTAGGAATTTGAAGTGGGAAGGCACTCCTTAGTTCAAATACACTGGTAATCCTACTGCTTTTACTGGTTGTGAGTGAAATACAGCAGCCTAGAAGGTGCAATTCATGAAGGATTTAAAACAAACAGTGGATTGAGTCATACTGTATGGTGCTGTGCATGCAAACAGTCGACCTAAACATGCAAATAGAGGATCAGTAGGAAAACTATGTGCTTCTCCCACTGATCACTTTGGTTGACTTAGCTTACGTACTGGGAGACTAAAGGTATGTATAATTAACAAAAATTAAGGATTGTGTGATATTTTTCAGCTTTGTAACTAACAGGAATGACTCCCTGAAGAAGACCTGGTGACTGTACTCCTGTAGGTAACATACCTCAGGCAATGAAATAGGGGAATCTCTTGGTACCTAGTGAATGGAGCCTGTCTCCACCTTCCTTCTTTTGCCAGCAGGATGGAAAACTGAGGGACAGGTATTGTGCCATGGCAAGATCAAGCAGGCTGGATGCAGAGGATGCGAAGGCACTAAGGGCTTATCAAAAGGGTTCCTATAAACATTCTCTTCTGAAAGGTGGAGCAAGAAAAATTCAGAAAGGTGAAAAGGAGATGAAATATTATCCCAGGTAAGAAACACCACTCACTGCAATACTTAAGTGTTGGCTGATAACACTGTTACTTGAGATTATTGCTGGTGAACCACCAAGCGAATCTTTGCTCTAAAGGCAACCACAGAACTGGTTACAGTGGATGGGCCTAACTGAGGATAAATGGAAAAAGCAGCACAAATCTTTAGTCTAGTGAAGTAAGTGAAATAATAAAGGACTAAGGTGATAACAGGTAAGAACTAAGTGATGCTGAGCTTTGTGTTTTTTGTGGAGGATGTTTGTGGATGGCAGGATGGTGCTTTGTCTGTCTGTAAAAGAGGCAGAACTTTCCCTGAAGAGGCAGGCACCTCGATTTCTGTGTGGCAAAGAAACACAGCTTCTAGATTATATCAGAGTCAACAGAATTAATGCCTTCACCAGCACTGACTGCAGCATTGGTATGAGCTGTGAAACAGCTCTTACAGTGGTAGCAGTGCCTGGCATTCCAATTCAACTCTGCTGAGCTGCAGTGAACCTCTGTGAGACAGAGAATTTGCAGAAAGTAAAGACAACCACAAGAATTCTAAACAGTATTTGGAGAGGAATTTAAAGGGCTGACAACTGGAGTGGAAGTCCTAAATAAACAATTCAGCCCGTCAACAAACTCAGGTAAACCCAGGAATTTACAGTGAAGTTGTCTCCAGTTAGAAGTCAGTGTCCTTGAAGAAAGTCACTGTCCCATTCCTGGATATGCAAAACCTTGTTATTTCTGAGGAAAGAATTCCCTGGGAACTATTTGGTCCTGAGATCTGGTCAACAGTTGTCAATTTGAACAAGCAGCTCGGGGGTGCTGCACAACTCACTCCCAAGAAAAAGACAAAGGCATCCTGTAGAGCAGATATTCTTCACATTCTTCTTCATGGCACACAGCTGATCAGGCCAGCCAGGACTAAAAGGAATGTGAATAACAGATGTCATTGCAACTTCTCGGTGCAGGTGCTCAGTTCTGAGGAAAGCTGCACTGATTCAGCTCAGCTCACTCTTTCAGAGCACTGTATTTTACTGTGCAGATATGCCTCAGCTACTTGTCAATGGGAAAAGCAAACTGGCAGCCACCCCTACTGGTCCATCAAGCTTGTTGAGCACACTGGAACCAACTTCTGTGTCAGGAAATAGAGGAAGTCACTAGAGGAAGCTGAGCTGCTACTTCTGATTTTAAACAAGGGACTGGTTGAACATCCAGAAGGGGAAGGTATTTTGCTTGAAAGTGGGAATGACAAATGGAGTTAACTTGTTGCAAGGAACAAGCACAAAAGACTTGGAATAAGGAAAAAAGCAGACTGTTGAGAAGTCAGTGAACCAAAAGGTGGTGTCTTTAGAGGTGATCTCAAGAATGAAGGCTGCTGAGAATAAGTGGAAGCAAATGTATTAACATCCAAGAGGCAAATTTTCTCTACAGGAAGGAAA
Organism: Brachypteracias leptosomus; assembly: GCA_013401335.1. Lineage (NCBI taxonomy): Eukaryota > Metazoa > Chordata > Aves > Coraciiformes > Brachypteraciidae > Brachypteracias > Brachypteracias leptosomus. The sequence continues at coordinate 124,906 of VYZX01000059.1, forward strand.
GATAGGAAGCATAGTAAGAAAAATGTGTAGCAGTAAGTCTGCAACAAGTGCTCTTTACGAAAATGGAACTTCAAAAGACAAAAGGCTGCAGGTAGACACAGAGAACAAGAACACGGGGCCTCAGTTTAGAAAAGGAACAGAATGAATTATGAACAGCAAGAGACATCAGATGCAAAAAGAAGATGCTCTAAAAATATCTCAGAAGTAAGGGATAAACAAAGGTAAATGGAGATTTATTACACAATGTGGAAGGAGGGTGGCTAATGGATGATGCATACCAGGCTAAAGTGTTCAACTCTTGTTTCACCTGCCCTCACGAAGGAAGATTATTCCTGTCAGAAATGAATGCATTTTAAGTAAGGAGTCATGTGTACCAACCAGAATAGAAAAAAAAATAATTAAATAAATGAGTATTAATTATATATAGTCAGTGGCACAGGTCTGCTAAGAACTAGGGGTAGCAATCTCTGAACCAGGGTTGATTTCCTGTGAGCACTAACACAGGCCAGGGAAAGTCACAAAGGACTGGAGAAGGCTACACATAGTGCCAGTGTTTCAGGATAAATCTGTTCACTGCTGCAGGTGCCCCAAGGGTCTGCTGGAGAATCTGTAAACTGCACAACATCCTACACATACATACCATCCTGAGGAGCAGAGCTGGGAGGACGTGGATGTGGTTTTAATGATATCCTAAGGTTTGGAAAAAAGGATCAGTAGCCTGATCCTCAGTGCTCACTGTATTCTACATACACGATTTAAACCAATGTGATTGTAACTTCAGAGTCTAATGATCTCAATTGAAGGTGCAGGAGTTCACAGCGGTTTATCTGTGACCTTCATTTAGAAAGTGAATTTGAATCAGTTGTCTGCAAATTCTCAACTTGCTAATAAACACAGAATAATTTTGTTGTATGGTATGCTTTCTGGTAATAAATTAAAACCCTGTTAAAAATCAAGTACTGCCACTGTTGGCTTCTAATTACAGCTCTACCCAATTACTCTGCCTCTCTGATGATCTACCCCACATCAATAGTTTCTTTCTAATTGACTTTTTTTTTTCCCGTTTGCCAGTGCTATCACTGAAAAGTCTGAGGCAGCTGACGAGAATACAATGGATTAGGAATACTGCATACATTATTATATACATGTTATTCTGAGCACCTGAATTTTTAGGCTGGGGATTCTTATACCTATACTAAAAGCATCATTCAAGTGCTGGTGCCACTAAGAAGATAATTTACTTCAGAATCATCCAAGATAAAATTTGTCCTGCCCTGTTGAGAGGTGTGTCCAATTGCTGATATCAAAAGCAAACAGACAGTACCAGCCAAAGCCCTGTACCACCTGGTGCGTGTGGCAACCCGCAAGGCAAAAAGGATTTGTTATTCGTGTCTTTTCATAGTTTATTTGTAATCCATTGTAGGGTGTGACAGAGAAGGGCTCATAAGAAACCTGACACCTGGGTTAAAGCACTGAGGGATGAGGTCAGATTTGCAGGCTGTGGTGACTGTTCCTGGACTGAATCCTGCTGGTGATATCAGCAGGGAGACCTTATCTGAGATTCCAGAGATCATGTGAGCTGTTCCCCATCCTCTCAGTTGCAGGGTTACGCAGAAGTGGGATCCTGAAGATATCAGTGGTGCCAATGAAGGAGAACTGAGTCTGTAGTTCTCTGGGGACCTATTTAAAGATAACAGAGCACTGAGTTTCTTTATACTGCTGTTGGTCTCCTTTCAGCTCTGTCACCACTGCTCCAAGGTTATCACTGATCATGCAGGAAAACGGTCTTGAAAAATAAATGTCAAGTGAAAACTTGCTTTGTTTATTCATGAGGATGGAGCCAGGCTCTTCCCAGTGATGGCCAATGATAGGACAAGGGGCAATGAGTGCAAGCTGGAGCATAAGAGGTTCCACAAAAACATAAGGAACAACTTTTTCACAGTGAGAGTGACAGAGCACTGGAACAGGTTGCCTAGGAGGGTTGTGGAGTCTCCTTTCTCTGGGGACATTTAAAACCCCCCTGGACATGTTCCTGTGTGACCTGATTCATGTGGTCCTGCTCTGGCAGGGGGGTTGGACTAGATGATCTTTCGAGGTCCCTTCCAACCCTTAACATTCTGTGATTCTGTGATTTATACATCAAATAACTCATCAAAATGTTGTGTAGTGTTAAAAATACAGAGCCCCTCCCTCATCTGTAATTCCCTTACACTTAAACAGTAAGAAAATGCTTCTGCATGGGAAGTTGTCACTGATTTTGACACAGGTGAGACTTTAAATGACTCACAAGAACCTAGATCATAAGATAAGGAGAGGAACCTGCTCCTATTTTATTTGAAGCAACTTCCTTGATGATACTAATCCATGTGCTCATGAATACAATGGGCTGCTGTTTGTATTCAGTTCTGCCAGCTTTCAGTTCCCACACTATACAGACCACATGCTGGGAGCACACACAGTTGGCGTAGTCCAGGGCCACTGCTGAATGAAATGATCTTGCTCATTCCCTGTCGTGAAATGCTTATTTCTGCCATGTACCTGACCTTGCTTTGAACAGTCACTAGCATTTCATAGAATCATAGAATGCTTTGGGTTGGAAGAGACCTTTAAAGGCCATCTAGTCCCATCCCCCTGTAGCGAGCAGGGACATTCTCAACTACATCAGGTTGTTCAGAGCCCCGGCCTGACCTTGACTGTTTCTAGGGGTGGGGCATCAACCAACTCCCTGGGCAACCTGTGCCAGTGTCTCACCACCCTCATATTAAAATGTTTCTTCCTTTTATCTAGTATAAAACTCTCTTTTAGTTTAAAACCATCATCCTTTGTCCTATTGCAACAGTCTCTGACAAAACGATTGTCCCCATCTTTCTTACGGAGCCCCTTTAACTACTGGAAGGCTACAATAAAGTCTCCCCAGAGCTTCTCCAGGCGGAACAACCCCAACTCTCTCAGCCTGTCCTCCCAGCCCTGTGTGTTCAGGTGTGCTGGGAACCGTATGAGGAAACGAACGCTAAAACTAACCCAGCAGGCAGCCGAGGGATTTTAAGCCTGGGTCTGTTTCAAATCTGTGTCAACCCAGGACGGCTGCGCTGGCGGGAAGCAGCCAAGGTGAGAGGCAACCTGCCCACGGTACAGGCGCCTGCGTCTTGAGGCTCATGTCAGGTCTCGACGCTGCTGCAGTGTTTGGCCGCGCTGGCCGCACAGCACAACCCTCCCAGCCACTACTCGCAGCAGCTCTACTACAACGGCCGGAACGGCCANCCACACCGGCCGGAACGGCCACGCTACGCTCCCGGCACCCTGAACGAGGCTCAGACCCGCCTCCCGCGCCTCTCCCCGCCCCACCGGAATGACGTAACGGCGCTTCCGGGGCGCGTGACGCGGAAGCGGCGGCGGGCGGGGGGCAGGAGCGGCCCTGGGCCGGAGCGCCTCCCGGCGGCGGGGCTCCGCGGCGCGGCCTGCTCGCCATGAACATCGACGTGGAGTTCCACATCCGCCACAACTACCCCTGGGCCC
>VYZX01000059.1:128473-154658 GCA_013401335.1 Brachypteracias leptosomus
GTGGGGGTCGCGGAGCGGCGGGCCCGGGGAGGGGGGGGGGGGGAGGGCGGCGAGCGGAATGCGGGGAGACGGAGGGACTGGGCCTCTGCCCGCCTCGGCCGCGGGTGTCTGCGTGGCGGGGCCGTGTGTGGCTGTGGAGAGGGGGGGCGCGGGTGTGGGGCTTTCTGTGGGGAGAGGGGGCAGGAAGGCGTGTGGGAGCTGCATGTGAAGAGGGGGGACATGACGGGTGCCGTGGGGAGCGGGAGGATGTGTGTGTGGTGTCTGGGGAGAGTGGGTGTGAGAGTGGTGAGTGGTCTGTGTGTGAGGAGCGGGGGATATACGTGTGTGTTCGGCTGGGGGGGCTCTGTGAGGAGAGGGGAACGTGGAGGTGGTTTGGCAGAGGGGGGTGTGGGGGTCCTCTCTCAGCTTGTGCTCCGCCAGGCCAGCCGGGGCGGGTGTCCCTCATGGAGCCCCTGAGTAGTGTGAGCTGAACGGGACGGGGGTCATCGAAGCCCTGTGCAGCCCGGTGTTTCCATAGCCAGGGAACTGTTGTAGTGTGTGGAAGAGAAAACCTCATGAAATTTTGATTTGCTGACAGCAGAGAAGAGGTATTGTGGCAAGTCGAGAGGAAGTTCATATCTCCTAAGTCTTATGCTGCTTGAAAGCAGATACTATTAAACAAATGCTGCTGTTGCACTAAGGAAGGATAGAGAGGATGAGTAGTGGCTGCAGGCCCTGTGTGACCGAATTCCTTGAGTTTGAGATTTCAGGAGCAGTAGGAGGGACAGGAATGATGATTTCTGTTTACCTGGCCAGCTGGGTGCCATACTGTTGACTCTGTGATTCAGGATGGAAAAATATACCAGTATTTAATGTGTTACTCTAATGTAACTTCTGGAGTACCATTTTGTTTACTTGAGTGTTAGGCTGGTCTTTAATATTTTTATACTTTTTATACTCTTTGGATATTTAATCAGTTATGGATCCTTTTGTGATATCCTGCAGAATCAGGTACTAGAAAGGAAACACTTGATATGTACAACTTACTTGTTTATCTTCTATGTGCAGTCAAGTACTTTTTTATCTAAGGACCTTTTTTTTTATGTAAGCATCAATGAGGGAGCCAGGAGAAGGAAAATAGCCAAGCCCAGATCACTTATTGTAGATGCAGAGTAGAAGAGTAATGTGAAGAATTTTGAGGGGACAGTTTTTGAAGTAAGACATTTAAAGCACCAGCTAAAGTTCTCTTTTTATCTTCTTTCATCGTAGTCAAGTAATGTGCTGTGCTTACGCCTTAGTCTTGTGACCTCAGGTCACTTGATTGCCTTGCTTGTTTGAAGCTACAACTCGACTTGAGCTGTTTCATTATTTATTTTTTTTTTGCATTATAAGCTTCTTAGGTGCATCAGTTGAATCTTCACATGTCACTCACCATGCTTGGTTTATGCTACTCTAATTCTGGGTAATTCTGCAAGGCTGCAAGACTGAACACTTGGTAAAATCCTTGATGCTTCATGTCTTCTAAAAGATGGGTTAAAACCTTTGAGAATTAGATGCTCCGTTTTTATGAGAATGGTACTAGGAAAAAAAAATCTAAAGATTATTTCTTAAGTCTGCATCCCATGTAGGGAGACATGTTTAACTAAAAATACTTTTTCCCACATACAGAGAATAAAGATGCTATCCCTGTGTTGAACTGTGGGACTTGCTGGGAAATGACAACTGCCCACATGTTTCCTCACAAGACACTCCGCAGTCGTTTAACTAAAAGGGATTTTGTGCGTGTCAGCTAAAAGGCCTTTATGTTTTCAAGGGTCTTGGAAACTCTCAGAGGGAATATGAAAGGCAGGTCGTGCTCTACAGCATCCGCAACCAGTTACGATACCGGAATAACTTAGGTGAGTAGAGAAGCCAAGTAACTTCTGACTGCTCCCCCATTCTTCTGTGTGGAAGCTTGTCTTTACTGAAAAACTGCGCTGTTCAAAGGTCCCTCCTTCACTGAAAATAAATGCTTTTAAATAAGACATCAAGAAACATCTTGACTTTTGAGTCTGTTTGGCAGCTTTTCTAACAAAGTGCTCTTCAAGGTTACTGTGTTGAGAGATAGAACTAAATTTAATACTCTGAAACTTTTGTAGTTATGCTGCAGTTTTCCAAGAAATTAAGAGATGTTAAGAGAGGACTAGACTAATAAAACAAAGCTTGTCACTAGACGAGATGGAGACAGTGGCCCTGAGCTGACAGTAGCCACATGAGCATTGACGTGACCATATTGGCTTTGACTTGTTTGCAGACTTTCAATTTATTTTGCATTGAGTGTGTCTTTGTTCTTCCCAAAGTAGATAATAGTTTCACTAATTAAAAGATAATTTTCTACAGCCTGCATGAGTTCTGTCTCCATGGGCCACTTCCTGGTAAACAGTACAATAAATCTACTCTGTTCTAACGTCATCCTTAAAGGCTCTTGAGAGTATCACGTGTAGAAATCCTTGGATTCTGAATGCTCTGCACCTCTCCTTTATTTTGTTCTTAGTTTTCTGTCAATTGCCATTACGCTATTTTTAATACTTCTGTTGTGACGCTTATTTGTTTTAATTGAGTGTAACTTTTTTTTCTTTCTGTTGCAGTTAAACATGTCAAGAAAGATGAACGTAAATATTATGAGGATCTGTTAAAATACAGTCGAGAACATCTCATGTTGTACCCTTATCATTTGTCTGACATCATGGTAAAAGGTCTGAGGGTAACACCGTTTTCTTATTACACAGGCATAATGGAGGTGAGTACAAAACTATGGTGAGAATAAGTTTTCTGTCCTAGAGATGTTGTTAGTGGCCCTGTAATGCATATGAGATAGTGTCACGTAGTTGTTTCAGGTTTGGGTGGGGTCTGCTGACAAGTAAGGAAAGGGTAAGAAACGTTTCTAGAGACCTATTGTATGGACAGTTTTTCCCTTCTGCCCCTGTTAGCCTTTCAAGAGCTGGGCTTGGTCCTGTGGGGCTGGGGTAGGGTGTGCTCTGAGGCTGGCCTTTCTCTTCTGATGCTTGAGTTTTTTGACTCTTCACTTCAAACTGTAAAAGAAATACCTCATTCTGTGAGAGGAATTACCGCTTTTAAAAACCAGCACGTTTGAATGGTTATTTTCTTTTTTGCCCTTTTTCACAAAGGACACAACCATATTAGAAGCTATTTCAAAAGCTTGAAGCAGATCCTCTTTTACGAGAACAAAAATGGTTCTGTTTTCTGTCACCACTTTGTCAACCTTCTTTTATTTTCATTGGATATCAGAAGTGCTATTTTTAATTTTGTGAATAGTGATTATAGACATAATGGATTAGTTTTTAGCTTATTCCGTTACTACCGTTAGCGATTTCATGTGCTTTTTTTTTTGTGAAGACAGATACAGGATTTTATTATTCTTCCAATCAGCATTTTTTCTTTGTAAAGCTGACATTATACAGAAGTCTCATTTTTTATGTATTTAGCTTACTGTGTAATGATAATCTAGTAATTGGCAAGTTGAAAAGGTAACTGACTTCAATAAATTTGCTTTAATTTCATTTTTTGAATAAAAAAAAAAGGTGGGGAGAATTTTGGACCTGCTTTGAAATGATGACTTTCTTGTTGCAGCTAAGTTTTCTTGTCTCTTTAAGGACATAATGAACAGTGAAAAAAGCTATGATTCATTACCCAACTTCACTGCTGCTGACTGTAAGTATTATCTTGTTGCATTACTGCTTCCAATGAGCTGGAAATAAGGAGCTTCTGAAGATATGTTTGTGGGCATTCGTTTGCTTGAACATCAGCATGTGAATGAAAGTGTAGAAACATTTAAATAGTAATATTAAGGAGTGTGTGCTCTCTGTACAGAGTTCTGTACCTCTGGTCAGCACAGGAGTTGGGCTGGTTTGAGTGCAGATAGACATGTGCAAAACCTTGTGCAGCTTCTGTCCTTGCTTGGATTACATTCCTGTTTGCTTGGACTTCCAGGTGGAAAGTCTTAATGATTGTTGTGCATGAGCAAGATGAGCTGCTGGTCCTTTCCTAGTGTGTTTTGTGATGTGTATTAAGCAGAAAGCTTTAGCAAGACACTAAAAGGCTGTTGACCATCCTGAGAATTAGTATCAGTGTGGATTAAGGCATGATGTGCCACAAGAGAGAGGGAAGAGTCTGGTATTTTATGACACTCCTGCATGTGCCAGATATTTTACCCTGTGTTCTGTTAGACTGGTATGGGATGGGGAGATTAGGAAAGCAAAAATGTTGAACCTGGTGGAGGAGGACAGAGTAAGAGCAATAGCCTACTGAGGAGTCTTACAGAGCAAAGTGTAAACTGCTGGCTTAGGGAGGGTGTTAATCAAACCTGCCACTGACAAGTTATTTATAGCTAAAGACTCCATTCCTCACCTTTGCTATGAATTTATAAAGTTCTCTTTAAGGGTAGTGCGTAGTCAGGTGAGGAATAGCCTGCAGCTTTTGAAAACACTTGGTTTTGTTGATGAAAGGATATTTCTGGTTAACTGTACTAATTTGCCTCTATGAAATGTTCATACTGGGGAAACATAAAGAAAACGGTTTTCCTCAGTGCCACGGAGCTTGTTGAAAATCTAGTATTACTCAGGAGTATGAAAAGAGGAAGGACTTCCCCGCTGGGTTTTTTTGGGGTTTTTTCAGTTGTTTGTTTCCTCGTAGAAATTCTGTTATTTTAGCAGCACCTGCAGGTCAGGGACTGGAGTATAATTAAGTTCAACATCTTTATTATGATTTTATCGTAAAAACTAGTGTCAAACTAAAAAATTGGAGTTAAAACTGAGACAGGATATGGGTTAAAACTAGTGAGTAGTTTTCCAGTGTCTGCTCGTAGTTCCTTAATGGTTGAAGGCTGGAGATTATCGAATTAAATTATGATTCAGTTTAACTCAACTGTATCTTAATTATCTTCCTTAGAGGCTTATATGGCCTTTTGTGCTCTAATTCTTGGTTTAGAGTTCTAATCCAGTGTGTGGTGTGGGCTTTGTTAGGGGCGAGAAAAACTGTCAGCCAAAATCTGGTACAGCTTTAGTCCTGTTAATTTGAAGCATAGTTATTACCTGTTGATGTGAATGTAGGAGAGAAAGGGGTTGGATTATTCCTGCTACACTGATGACTTGAGTGATACAGGATTGATTATTTTGTTTGGATTTTTTGTTTGGTTGGTTTTTTTGTTACTTCTACAGAGTAAATGAATGAGGGTGATTCTGGTTTTAGATGCACATGGTTCTCTGTCAAATTCAGTTAGAACTGAGTTTAGCTCCTATAACTATCCTTTTTTGGGGGAAAGAAAGAATAATTAAAAATATTATTCTGGAAGTAGGTCTGATTCTTTGAAGACTCTTACATGCTTAAACCTGTCCAGAGAGAAATAAAACCTTACTTATTTTTCAGGTCTAAGACTTCTTGGTATAGGAAGAAACCAGTATATAGATCTAATGAACCAATGTAGGTCTTCAAAAGTAAGTTTGTCTTTAATTTCCCCTCCTTTTCCTTCACCCTGTCCTCTTCCCCCCCATATTATTTCATAGGAAGTAAAGAATGGAATCATTTAAGGATCCTGGTTAGTTTAATAATGTGGCTAATTGAGTGTGTTTCTAATTATATTGTGTTTCCTGAAGTTAATAAAGAGCTTTTTAATTTAAAGTCAAAGTACATTAAAGAAAAAGATACTTAGTGCCACTTTGTTACTTCAATCTTATGTTTTCAGAGCTATGTTTACTGTAGGGCACCGGGTATATAATGTCTCCTGGCCAGTATAAGCATATAATAACTATACTGGTTCTGGAAGAATTATTCCATATTTCTATGCGTGCAGTTGAGATCAGAGTTTATTCTGGGACAGTTCTCCATCTAGGTGTAAATTTTTATGGTATGTTTATTTTTCCTTTAAGACAGTGGTAATGAGTCTGGGCAGGCATCCACACGTGCTGTTCACGTGCAAGGGAAACGTAGTGACTCTTGATAGACATCAGCCCTTTAGTTCACAACAAGGCCATTCTTTCTTCAGGAAACTCCTAAGTGGTCTTGCAGTAGTTTTACAGTGCTCCTTCAACCAAAAGTGTGCTTACTAAAAGCTGATAGTGAACCAAAAAGTAATGGCTATACAATGGAAGGGAAGCTGTTTAGGTCTATAAATAGTATCCTCCGGTTTTTCTTTCTTGGACTGATATTCACTGTACTTATTTTGCACCATGATTACTGAGAATGTGGTTTACCTCATCCCTTAAATATGTTCCCCAAATGTTTTCTTGTAAGATCATTGAACTTCTTTAAAACACCCTATGAGTATACTTTGTTTGCTGTGCTCTCTTACCTGTTCACATTAGAAAACATCATAAATAGTTGAAATTTGGACTTGATCCTATTGTGTTTGAATAGTGTGGGTTTTAATCAGTGACACATACAATATGGATGAAAATATGGGTTTATGGGAAGACTTATCAGTGTCAGATGTAAATAATTTTTTTCCTTCCTATTTTCACGTGACTCGAGAGAGGAAGGAAACTTTTACTAAATGACAAGGCTAATAATATTTGTGTGTGTCCAGTTTGTGAATATAATGTACTTAGAAATGGGTGTTCATGAAAATCAGTTTAGATAAAGGTAAATGACTGTCTGCACATATGCAGTGCTCTTTATTACTCTCTCAAATGGACTGTACCACTGCAGAAATTTTTCAGAAGGAAAACTGCTCATGATCTGTTACCTGTGAAACCTGTGGAGATCACTATAGAAGCGTGGTGGGTTGTGCAGTCTGGCTACATCACTGAAGATGACATCAAGGTATGGATTGCATCTCTCATTATGGTGGGATGCTCATAGTCCCTGAAAACAGGAGCTTCCCTTTGTGTAGAATAAACCAAAGATTGTTTCAGGTTTATAACAACTCTTTTATGTAAATAGAGATTGTAGCTGATGGAAATTGTGATGTTTTCTTTGTTGCTCTATTCTGCCCTCTCCCTCCTTTGTACTTTCTGCAGCACTACAGTGCTCAGTTGTTTTCTGTCAGCCAATCTGTGGAAACTAATGTGTCTGATAATGTGCTTTGTCAGGAACAAGTAACAAAATATGTTTCCCTAAATTTTGTATTTAAGCCCTGACAGCTCAGTTCTGACTAAATCTTCACCTTCAGTATAATTAAAATCAGAATGTTAGTGGACTTTGATAAGTATTTTCATTGTTTCTGCTCTTGTGTCTCTTTTTTCATTGTTTGCACATGAAAAACTTGTGAACTCAATGTTTCATCCTCATTTTACTTCCGTTCTCACACAGTTTCTTTTTACACTTAGATATGTATTTGATCTGGTTAATTCTTTCTGTGGGAGTCTCTTGTTTAGATTGAGAACATATCTGAAGCAGTGATGGAATCATTTTTTGGCTACTATTTGGAGTATCTTAGTCAGTGACTACTCATGTTCTGACATCCCATCAACCCAGAGTAGTTAACCTGAAGCACATTACTTTAGTGTTGTAATGGACCTCTTTCCAGAACAGTTCCAGTTGTGTGGCTGAACACTCAGTTTGGAAGTTGTAGAAGAACTATTATACTGTGGAGTACTGTTCCTAGAGCATGCATAATCTTGTGCAGGGACAAGAATTTTAAAAAATTGTAAAACTTTAGCAGGAGCTGCAGTGAATTCTTCAGTGTAAATATTTGGATTAAGGACATGAGTTATTTCCTATATTGTTATATTACTTATGACTGATTTGAGGCTGAAGTGTTTGGATTTTTTTGAGTGGTGTTAAATAAGTTTCATAGACTCATTTCTACAAAAGACTAAGATGATTCCTTTTGCCTAGATCTGTACTACGTCTGAGAAGTCTGCCATTGATAAGATAATTGATTCAGGTCCTCAGCTTGCTGGTTCATTAGACTTCAATGTAGTTCACAGTAAGTTTTAATGAACATTCCTTTTCTCTTTGTAGATCTTGCTTGGTAAATTCTGAGAGTAGTGTCTGAAAACTAGGAATAAAAGGGCATGCAGACAGCTGAAGGATAAGGGGAGGCAGACAGAGATACTCAAGAACTTGTACAGACAGCAGTTTAGATGTTGTAAGTGGTTTAATGGGGAGCCATTAGCAGCTGTTGCCCTGGTACTATTTGATTCAACAAATTCTTCCATTAGAAATGGTCAGTAAAGATTGTGGGGGAAGGGGATGTAGATGAGGACAAGAGAAGCTAAAATTTAAAATGTCACAGCTGATAATTCTGGGTGGTAACACCTCACTCCTTGCTTTTCAAAGGAGGAGAGGTTTTATGATTTTGTACTGTTTGAAAACCATGAAAATGGGGCTTAAATCGAAGAAGTTGTCTTGTTTCTCAGAGGTCTGCAACTGGTACTGAAAAATGGCATGCATGTGTGTCCCCATTTCAGCGTAACAAATACTAGATACAGACAAATCATATTATGCAAGGGAGTACAAATTCGCTGACAAACTTCTTAAGTCATCTGTCTGTAAATGCGTGGCTTACTACAGTTGAACCTACGCACTGTAGTTTTCCCAAGAAATTAAGGCAGAATTCCACTGCCTGTTGCTGAAGCAGAACAAAACAATTATTAAAAAAAGTGAGATAGGTGAAATTCAAGCTCTGGAGTGGATCTGAAACAGTATAGGGCTTAAGAAAATTTGAATTCTGAAAATACCTCATGATCTTTCTCTATACATGGCCTGGTGTTGCTTGTGGAGAGGGTTACAGCTTAAGTTTAGTAGGTTTGGAAGGATCTGACATATCTTTCTACACTAACTGATGGGTAGAAAAAGAATGTACAGATGCTTAACATAATGCACTGCCAATAGGAACAGATTTTCTGGGGAAAGAGGACTATTTAGTCCAAACTCTGCCATTGATACATTTCAGGTACTAAGTAAGGATGTATCAGCTGTGAGAGCTGAATCTGAAGGAGAGACTGCGAAAAGCACCCTTAGCATGTTGATGGCTTGTAATGTCATCCCAGTCCATTGCATAGCTGAACAGCAGTTGTTTCAGCATGAATTCAGGTTAAGTGTTGGCTTAATGCAGGCAGTTCATTTAAAATCTAATCGGGGGTAGTGATTGTACTAGATACACTATAGATATATACACACTGTAGCTGGGCTGAGCTCTGTGTGTGTGAGAAACATCCTGACAATTGTACTTCAAGTGTTTAGTAACACTTCACCTGAGGGTTGTTGGCACACTGCCTCCCCACTGCAATGAATATGGTGTAGATGGAGTGATCTTGGGTAGCACCAAATGAACCTCTGACCATATATTTGGCTTATTTTGATACTGTGTAATTTATTACTGTTAGATTGTAGATGTTACAAACCTTAAACTCTAAATATAACCACACTGAAATGTTTTGCTCTTCCTTAAAAACTTCTCCCTGGCTTATCTACTCTGCAGGGCTCAGCTGAGATGCTCAGCAATCAAATCAGTCTTGTGGGGAAGGTGTCTTTTAAAAATCTACCATATTAGTGTCCTGATTGTATGCAATGTCTGTCTGTATCTGCTGTAGCTCTGCTGATGCCTTGTGCTGAAGAGCCCTAGAATTTATTTTTGCAGTCGTGTGGGAAGGACATGTGAGGACCATCAGAACTGATGTGATTTAGTTCGTGTCCTTGCTACAAAACTAATTCAGGCTAAAAAATAACCAAAAACCCACTTCTTGACAGAACAGTGATGATGATGAAAACTAATATTTAGGCAATGATGTGCTCATGTTTGTGAAATGCTTCCATCTGTGGTCATTCTACTGTGCTGTCCTGAAAGTGCTTGTAGAGCTCCAAGTGTACTGCATCAGAGTGCAAGTAAAGAATGCTGGTTTAGGGTGACACTTGTTTAATATTAGATTGGTTTATTGATCCATGCATTGCAAAGTAATATTCTACTGCAGAGGCTTTTAGGAAAAATAAATTCTGAGTTGGCTGATGGGGAAGTCTGCTTTGTCTCATTAATACTCTGGAAAATGCTTTCTTTCTAAAATGATGTGCTTTTATTTGCAAAGGTTTGTATAACAAAGGATTTATTTACCTTGATGTACCAATATCTGATGACAGCTGTATAGCAGGTAAGTAAATATTTAATGGTATTGTACCTGTTTTTTTTGTGGTTTCATTTCAGTTATCCTGTAGTTCTCTGTCTTGGAAACCGCTTGTCTGTGTGTTTGCTTAAGCAAAACATTTGAGCTTTGAATTTTTTTCCTGCTTAAATTTATGTCAACTTGAATTTTTAGGTTATTTTGCATACATATTTAAGGTGAGATTCTTTTAAAGAATCATAGGATTGGTTAATGAGTACCCTCCTGTATGTCTGTAATGAAAAGGAAGGGTAGCATAGAGCAATGTAGTTGCCATACCAAAAGGGACATGTCCTGTTTCCCAGACATACGTAGCTTTGTTTTGCAGATATCTGTTCCATTCTTCATGGTCTTGTCACCTCAATTATAGTCACGTGCTGTGTCTGGGGACTATGTAGGAGCTTAAACTAGTACAGCATATGGCTGCCCTTTGAACAGCTTGTGCTGTGCTGGGTCTCAGGGGGTTCTGAATTCAGTGTAATCTGAATGTAAATCGTTTAGAACTTGGTCATGCAGAAGTACTTGTCATTGCTGTAGTAGGCATCAGATAAGTGAAAGTAAAGTCCTCTAAATACAAGAGATGTACTGCTTAGATAATAGGTTTGGGAGTCTCAGCTCTGGAGTGGTTTTGTATGGTGAGGTTTTGTTTGTTTCCCACTTCAGTGAGAGCCATAATTTAATCTCCATCCATATTACAAAATCATTTTATGGGCTGGATGACTGAAAATTTTCTGTAGTGAATGAGCTGGAGACACAAGGCTGTGATGCAAGGTAGAGTGGCTTTAGTTTTCATAAGAAAACACACTGACAACCTTACACTTTTCTTAGAATGGGAGAATTTTAAATACCATGTATACTGTCTTTAGGCCTTTATTCTTTGTGACTGAGAAATCCTCAAAATTACAGGTACTATGAAAATTAAAGAAGTTTAAATTTATTTTTCTGGTTTTATGCAGTTTTAGTTTAATAAAGAAAGTCACCGAATTGTAATTTTGCAAGTAATTCTTCCTTCTAGTGCCACCACTTGAAGGCTTTGTGATGAACAGAGTGCAAGGTGATTACTTTGAGACACTCCTGTACAAGATATTTGTTTCAATAGATGAACACACTAATGTGGCAGAGGTGAGTAAAACCCACCTGGGGTCAGGGAGATAGGAATAACTGAAAGAGCCCAAAGCACATTGCTGAGAATACATAAGGCAGAGATGTAAATTGATAAAAAGGGATTTTATTTAGAGGTATTTCCAGGCTTAAGGTCAACCTGTTTCTTTTATCTTTAATGTAACTTTTATGGGGCTTCCAGCTTGAAAGAGTTCCTTCAATTCAGTGAAACAGTTCCATCAGCTGGAATGGATTTATGCAGAGGTGACTAAAGTAGGCTTTTATATGAGCTAGAACTTGAACAGAGGCTGTTGTGCTAGTGTGAAGTAAAAACTACTTTGTTTTTCTTTGTCAGTGAAAACATGCAGTGTGTTGGTTTAAATTACAAATGTAACTTTTGTATAAGTATTTCTAATTTTGAGAAGTATGTTTTCATAAGGTCTTAATCTCAAACTTGGTGAATAAGAATGTGAAAAATACCCATTAAATATATACAGATTTGTTTACCTCTTTGGTGTCTTCTGATATAATTATTAATCTAAAAATTATATACATTATTAAACTAGAAATTACACAGTGGAGGATAACCTCATATTTCTTCTGCATGCTTTCAAGTGGGACAGTTATAAAATTTCATACCCTTTTTTCATCAGTTTTGATGAAGACAAAATTGCTCCTACCAGTAGAGTCTGGTTTAAAAGAAAGAAAACCAACAAAAAGCTGTCAGAGCCCGAGTGGTGAATTACCATGTATTGTTAATACTGCATTGTTGATTCTCTTTCCGTTTTTTTTTTTTTCATTTTTAGCTTGCAAACGTCCTAGAGATTGACCTATCTTTAGTAAAGGTATGTGTGTATCATGCATCTGTTGAACTTGGTATGGAAAGTTCAGTGTCTTGCACTCTGGTTTCATGTAGCAGTTGCTTGTTATGTGTCCGTGTTTCCTCAGAATGCCGTGTCCATGTACTGCCGGTTGGGCTTTGCTCATAAAAAGGGCCAAGTAATAAACCTGGATAATCTTCATCCCTCGTGGAAGAACGTTCCTTCAGTAAACAGACTGAAGTAAGTGTCTCAGTTCTTTCACAAGGTTTATTTTTCTCTTTTGTAGAGAAGGCTAACAACCAAAATTTGATTGTAAAGCAATTGGTTGCTTGCTTTGACTTCTGCAACAACAAATCTCGCTTGGCTTTGTAGCGTGTATAATGACAAGAATACTTGATCCTCTTTTTAATCTGAGGACGAGGGGTGGTAATTTAGCCTGTGAGTTCAGTGTCCTACTGTTGTTGCTGTTACTTAGTGCTGTCTTTTTGACCTTCAGATGCCTAGTTGCTCACCTTTGAAGCAGACAAGTGTGAATTTGCTCTAAACTGCTGGGGCCAGAAATAAGCACAGCTGTTCCTGTGCTAGCACAGAGACAATGTCTCTTGGCACTTCTGTCAGTGAATATGTACATAAGGTTTGCTTGCTTGCTGCAGGTACCATTGCAGTTCTGTCACTGACACTCTCACATACATATATATCTATACCAAATCCTGGGAAAGTGATGTTAATATCAGTCCTAAAGGGTTCTCTAAGTTGGAGTGCTGACTTTCATTAATTAAGAATTGTCAGGCACTTTCAGTACAATATCTATTAAGTCATTTAAAATGACCACTGTGCCTGAGTTTTCTTTAATGCTAATTCAGAATGAGGAAAAAAGTGATTTAGATTATTTTTTCCCATTGGATTCTTCAATGATGGTGGTTTGATTTTTTCAGATCTTTTTCAAAATCTGGTATTTTCCAACCCCCAAATAAATTTTTCTGCTGAAGCTAAAGCAGGACTCTGAGAGACATCGAGCTTGGCTGGTTTAGGGCTTAGAAGTATTGAAAGGCATGTATCAGGTATGCCTATGCATGGACTACTAGCACTGGAAGGCAGAGAGGTCTTCTCCAGTGCCACGGTGACCGATAGATGTGGATTTTAATTCACATTAATAGGAGTACTTTGGACCCTCAAAAGATGCTGCTTTCATGGGACAGTGGGGAAAACAGAAGTCCTGTACAGGAAGCTGGGTCATCAGCCACAGATACAGATACCAACAGTCAAGATGATCCAGGTTAGCACTAACAGTAAATTTTAATACATTAGGATCAGTTATTTTTCTATTTCTAGAGTGCTGTAGGCTGTAAAGGGGTCTAGAAAAAAAAAAAAAAGACAGATTGTGTAGATCCTTTTTTTTCGTACGGAATATACAATGGGGGAGGTGGTGTCTACTTCTTGGTTTAAAATTCTTTAACCAATAGCTTCTTTTTCCAAAGATGAGCCTGATCTGTGTTATGGATAACCATTGATGCAATGATACCAACTTCTGAATAAGTCAGTCAGTAGTTTAGTTGTGATAAGGGAATTTTGTTCTACTCAGTATGGCAATAACTAATGTTTGGCTATTTCTTCTTTTTTTAAATAGATTTGATTAAATTTGATGATTTTGGTTCTAAATAAAACAAATGTGATCATCTGTTTTCTTTTTGTTCTCTATTAGCTGAAACAGCCAGTGTGAGCAGCCTGAATCTGTCTAGTGGACACACAAAGCGTATTGCCTTCCTGTTTGATTCTACTCTCACTGCCTTTCTGATGATGGGAAATCTTTCACCAGTATGTCAGAATTGTTCCATGTATTATGCCAAGAATAAATATGTAGAGCTTTAAAACTTTGACTTAAGTAGAACACAGCTGTAAATGATTTTAAAAATGCCTTTATTGTTGTTAAGAAATGTTTTTGCTTAAACTTTTACTTGCCCATTCCATTCTCAGAAAATTAACACAATTTTGTTTTGCTGTTCCAGAACTTGAAAAGTCACGCAGTCACTATGTTTGAAGTTGGAAAACTGTCAGATGAGAGTCTTGACAGCTTCTTGGTGGAGCTGGAAAAGGTAATCTGGTACCTGTTTGACCAAATGCTTTTTCAGCACTTGAAGTGTTAAAGGAGGCAAAACCCCCCAGTATTTTCATTGTGTGAAACTGCGTATTTAGCAATAAAATAACAATCACTTTATCCTATTGAACCTAAGTGATTCAGTTAGTGTTTCTTATTCAAAACATTTATACCTCTAGCAAAGTTAATTGCTATATTTTTTCATATCAGTCAGGATGACTGGACGTTTAAATGCTTTTACCTAAAGACTGAGTCATAGGTCTGATTTATAGATGTTGTCTTCGTGTACTTATTGACTATTTGACTGGTGTGGCCAAGACTTGCTTTTCATTTAAGAGTTGCTGTAGATCAGCTTTGCATATAGCCGCCAGGTTGTTACTCAATTATAAAGCTTTAAAATGTTTATTAGTTAATCTTTTCTTTTGTGTAATTGGTGCTTGTGTAACAACCTGCCACCTATATGTGTTTATTTTGTTTCTTGTTCAGGTTCAAAGCACGGGTGAAGGGGAAGCTCAGCGGTACTTCGATCACGCGCTTACCCTGAGGAACACAATACTGTTTTTGCGGCACAATAAAGACCTGGGGGCCCAAGCTGTCCAGCCTGACCAGCCACATAACGGTACTGGGAGCACTTCCGAGGAGGCCCTTCTATGTTTACTTATCTGCCACATACTCTGCTTTCTGATTAAGCTGCTATTTCAGAAAGCAATCCATATCTTGCTTGTTTAAAACTATTTTGAAGCCAGAACATTACTTTTTGATCGTCCATTGCCTTCACTACTGAGTTTGCCTGTTGAATGACAAATACAGTTGCTAAGTCTTAGATTTAACATCCAAAGCAACAGATTAAAGCACGATGAAGGCAAGACAAACTGAACTTGAGGAAGAGTTTGGTTTCAAATTGTGTGCTTCTGAAGGCCATAATAAAGGAGTCATTGTTTCTTCAGAGTTATTCTGTCAAAGAAACATTTTTCAAGTCATGAAAGAGAGTGTATTCTTCAAATGGGGGTAGATTTTTGTTGTTGTTGTTAAATATTACCCAACTTCCTCAGTGTCTCTGTGCTTATTTCCTGGGATCAGTTGGTGAGGAACAAGCTGTAGTTCTGTGCCAGACAGCCCTGTATGACTGAAATTGCTAAAATTATGTACATATTTATTAAAATTCACCCCCATAATTTAAAACTTAGTTTTGAAAAATACTGTGTTCGTAGCTTGGCAGGGGAGAATTAAAAATACAAAATCATTTTGGGTTGTATGTTCCATCTTAAATTATAACTTAATAATCTTACATTTTCAACATAGGGTTTCCCTTGGACCTCTTACGATGTGAAAGTTTGCTCGGCTTGGATCCAGCTACCTGCAGCAGAGTTCTCAACAAAAATTATACTCTGCTGGTTTCCATGGCACCACTCACCAATGAAATTCGACCTATTAGCAGCTGTACACCCCAGGTGAAAAAATACTGCTGGTTTTCCCCCCAGTATCTAGTAATATAATATCTTCTTAATAGCTTTGGTTTGGATACATCTGTTAAATGTCCTTTTACATGACTCAGTTATTGGCATGTAGAATAGTATTGCAATTTAAAAAGCATTGAGTGAGGAAAAATGTGAATACTAACAGTTTAAATGTGAATATTAACAGTTTATCTTCAAGTAGTGTGAGTGACAGATATTTTGTTGTTGAGTTTATATTCTTAGAAAATACCTTACTATCATCTTTCTGTAAAGAGCTTTATGATACTGGACTAAGTACCTAAAATATCATTGGTAGCAGAGTAATACATTTAAACTCCTGTGCTGCAAAACTAGATTTACATTTCTTTAAAACTGTTGATTCTTAAATTATATTTGTACCTATGGCAGTTGCAATTTTAAGCTCTTCCTAATTTCTTGAATAATTTCTCCTCAGCATATTGGACCTGCGATACCAGAAGTCAGTTCGGTTTGGTTCAAACTGTATATTTACCATATAACTGGCCAAGGACCACCCTCTCTGTTGCTCTCTAAAGGAACACGTCTTCGAAAACTTCCAGACGTTTTTCAGGTAGCATGTGCACAGATTTATTCTCCCTCCCTTCTCTAAGTGTTTCAAAGATACGTTATACTCTGTTTAGCTCAAGGCAGAAGTACAGTTCATTGTAGGTGAGGCACCTTTTCTAGAACTGAGTTTTATGTAGCATCTTGGTTTGCTTTCTTTGTAGGTTCTAAAAAAGGAATGCTGCTTATGTCTCTCTTCTTTTCACAATGTTACTTCAGTGTATTTGATGCCACCCCTTTCAATTTTAGTGTTAAATGTAGTACTGCAGTCATTGTGAGTTGAAGTTTGTAAGGCCATCCCTAGAGCGTGTTACAAAGATGTAGAAGGGCTATATCAGAATACGAAGACTTAGTATATTGTGCTTTTTCTAGTCTCATACAAGAAAGGACACCTCTACATATAACCTTGGCTGGTTTAGAAGACGGCTAAGGTGATTGCTTCAAGTTTGTCCACTGTAGAAATCTGTGATGGAGACTTTGAAGTTCTAGGCTGTAATTCTCCCTGCATTTTAAATGACAGAACAATTTAATAAAGATTGTATGAGGTTTGACAAAAGATTTTCCCAGCTCAGTAGCCTGTTTCCATCGGTAGCTCAAAGTAGAAAGAATAAGCACGATACATAATACTTCCTCTTTTAAGACCTTTCCAGCCCTCCACATCTTCTGGTCTGGAAATTCCTGAGCTGTATATGAGTTTGTGTATATAGAGGTTGTGACTGGGATTCTTGTCTCTGGAGCGATCAGTTGCTCTCCTGAATTCCTTCCAGCCTTGAATCCACCTGACTTTTTAGCATCTGTAAGTGCTTGGCAAGGAGTCCCACAAAACAGTGCAGGTGATCAGCTCATGCCTGAAAGACTTCAGATGCTGCCTTCTCCATTCTGTCTTTGAGCTCCTACTAAGGACAGATGATGCCCCAAGGGAGTGCTGTTGGGTATTCTGTATACTAAGCAAACGAAGGTGAAAGTGGCCATGGCAACTTCTAAACTCACCTGAACAAAAAATCATTGTATCTGGTCACTTTGATTCGAAACATCACAAACACTTAGCAGTGTTTGGGTCTTGCTGCTCACAGAGGAATTTGTAAAATAATGTTGTTCAAATTTATAATTGCAGAGAGGCCTCTACAGGTTTCATCTCATTGTTCTGGGTAGACACTGAGAGCTAAATATATTAAATGAGATGGAGACACAGAGGAATGTGCATTCTTTGGTGTGCCTACATCAGCAGTCATATCTGGCTCTAGCATTTGTAGATACATTTTCTGTTCCTCAAGCCTCTTTCACATGCCACTTCCCTTTCCAATTTAAAATATTTTCTTGATACCACCTCTATTTTTAAGACTTGCTTTAAGATAAGGTAGGATTGAGTCAAGGCTTCTAGAGTAGAAGTGGTGATGAACTTGATTCAAAACCTAGTCAGTCATTAGCTTAAACTGCCAGCAAATGTATGGATTGTGCACTTTTATTAGTAAAAGCCTTGGAAAACTTGAATACTGCTTCAGTCTCAGTGTGTTGATAGGTCAGGTTTTCTTGTACTGAGTGATCTTACATTCTGCACTGTCACAAACTTCTGTGAGCTTTTTTCCTGTATGTGCATATGTGAATGCTTCTCTCCTACTGTTTTTGCAGTATCGTTTTCTTGGGGAACTGTCAAGACATTTCTAGAAATCTTATGGAAGTACAGGGGAATTTAATCTTGAAAACTGAGAAACTAGGAAATGACTTCTTAGTGTTCTTGTCTTTCTGTCCCTACCCCTTGGATAGGTATTTTGGGGATTGATAGATCTTTGTTCCCTGTTGACAGGGTTAGTTCATCTAGCTTATGTTTTGCTTTTAAATTTGTGGGATTGTTTTTATTGCCTGTTTGCTAGGAGGCTGCTGTGGTGGCACATAGCTCTACAGGAATGGGTGACAGGTACTTCACTTTCAAAATAGCATCTTAACTTTGAGGTTGCCAAACTTCTGTCTTTGCCAGGAGTATGAACATGTGTAACCCTTGGTACAAAGTATAACGCTGTAGAATTGTAATTACCTGTGGTAACTTCCTAATTTTAACAGTATGCTAATGTCTAACTCTAGTATTTCACTTTGTGATTGGGAAGTCCATTGCTACTATAAATACTCCTTAATTTCTCTCTTCCAGGGTTACGACCGCTTACTAATAACATCTTGGGGTCATGACCCAGGAGTGGTTCCAACTTCAAATGTGCTAACGATGTTGAATGATGCTTTAACACATTCTGCTGTTCTAATCCAGGTACACGCATGATTTTTGGAGTTAAGATGTTATGTGGTAGAGGAGATTAACAATGTAGGAGAGCTATACTTTTGCCAAGAGCTGAAAAATGTTTTAATTTCTGTAGCTAGTGCTGCTATGATTCAGTGGTGATTAAGACCTGAATTTTGTACTGAATGCATATTATGCATACACTATTGTATTATGGGCAGATATAACAGTTTTTTAGCTAAAAATGAGATGGGGATTTATGAATGTAGGGATACAGGAAACTGGAATGAAGGTGAAGAGCCCACAAGCTTTTTAGACAGCAGGTAACTGGAGCATGAACTGTTATTCAAGAAATGCTCGTTTTCAGAGTGCATTTTTCATACAGTAAAGCATGAGCAAAATATACTCTTTATCACAAACAGCAGAAATAGAGTGGGTTTGTCTGTTTAGGAGAAGAAAAATAGCTTCCTCTTCAGTCTCTTTGGTTCAGCTGAACTCTCAGAATCAATTATTTAAATAGATGCTTAATATTGTAACAAAAATAAAATTACACATTCTCAAAGGTTCACTTATGATGACCTTGACCGCTCAAAAATGTTCTGTAGTTAAAGATGGAAACTCTGGTTTGCCCCAGAAGTACTCAATGATTAGGAAATCTGTAATTGGAGAGAAAATTTGCTTCGCTGAATTTTAACTTAATTGTGTTTCTTACTCACATGCATATTTAGAGGGAAAGGTGGGGTGTTTTATTTAATTGCTCGTTTCAGCTAAGCAAGAACTTTTAATGTAGAAATATCTTGATCTGCTTCTTTCATCAACTTGACTGATACCATTAAAAGGGAGCACAAGTAGGACTAAGCTAAGCTGATGAGTATATTTCTCTGTTCCTAATTCAATTTCTTGATGTTCAGGGGCATGGCATGCATGGAATGGGAGAAACAGTGCACATACCTTTCCCATTTGATGAAGCTGAGCAGCAGGGAGGTAATTGACTGTCTTTAATCTCTGCACCACCATATTTAGTATTCTTACACATTATCTTGTGCAGTAGGGTTGCAGTAATGCTTATAATACAAATTCTCTTGCATTTATGGGTCAAATTAGATGAGAAAATGAAAAGAGTATTTAAATGGTTGACAAGTCTGTTCTGACCTTAAAGATATAGTCACTCCTTTCTATCTCTTCTGTCCTAATTAAAATGTGTTTTCTGGCCTGTCTTCTTTCCTAGCATAGATGTAAAGTAACTTTCACAATCTATCTCTCTGAATACTTGCTTATTAACTAGCATTAACCACATAAAATAAACCTTCCATATATTCTATTCAGCATCTCTTAACTGTAAGGTGGATGAGACCAAAGCTGAACAAACTTACCTTGATTAGTAGCACTAGGAACTATTATGGAGATGTTTTCCCCAGCAAGAGCTTTGCCAGCAAAACCTCCTATTCCTTCAGAGTCTGCAGAGCTCAACTGATTTTGAAAGGCAGGAATTACCATGTTCTGAAATACTCCTTGATGAGTAGGACACAAGCTTTGCATAGTGAGGCCACAGCCTTCTGAAGTGCTGGGCCTGGGCTGTGGGCCCCAAGTTGGAATTGACCTATGAACGAGTCACAACCCAGCAGTATGTTTTGTTCCCTGAGTGGATTCAGGCCCTAGAGGCAGAACCTGGTCCACCTGTGTGAGGTCCTGCCTTCCCCCAGGTGATCATTGTTGGGGTTGTGGGCAAGGCTAGAGCTCTATTAACCAGGAACCGACTAGTTTGTGAGAAGCAACAAGAAGCTGGTCAGTTTGAAGAGAGTTCCTGTGGAAGAAAGTTTCTGTTGGGGCCAGTCAGAGTAGTTTCTGTTGGGGGCAGCTTGCTGAGCTCTCTCTCAGTGGTGTTTTCCCCCTTGGCTGATTCGAGACAGAGAAGAGCAAACAGATAAAGAATAAAAGATATGCTAAGCTTGGTGTTGGCCTGAGGAAGAAGAGAGCTAGCAGCACACCTTCCCAACTGAGAGCTGTCAGAAAAGTATGAATTTCCAGATTCAAAAATCTATAATTACTTACGCTACCACTTAGAAAAATCTGGGCCAACTAGAAGTAAAGCTAACTTCCCAATTTAGTTTTTACTAGGTTCAAAATGAGTGACTTTTATATTTGCTCTCTGGGATGTCTTTTTTCTTCTGTCTTGATGCTCAGTGAAAAATCTTGAAGGCAGAATCTCTTAAGTTCTAGCATGCACAACTTAATATTGAAACTCTTTGACCTATAATACTGTTACCTGAAATTCTGAAGAATTAGAATATGTGGAACATGTGTCTGGTATTGAATTTGCCATAAAATATTCTGTCACTGAAAGAGCTGGCCTTCTGACTCCCAGCTGAACTTTACCATCTCTGCTGTCTGTATGTGTCTGTGTGTGTGAGAGAGAACATCTTCTATTGTAACTTTCTTTCACCTTGGCTCTTTTACTGCACTACAAAATACCAATTATGCTTGGTGTGGGAAGACTGTGATCACTTACATATTATCCCAGATCTACCAGTGTGATCCTTAAGATAGAGCACACGAGAGAAGAAGCTGGATAAAACAACTTAGCTTGGCCTAGAAGTTAAGTATGTGGTTACGAAGGAAGTTTCTTGTAAAGTAAGCTGGAATGTGTGTTGTTTTCTCCTAGACTTCTCTCGTGTGAACATGGGCATTCATACGGCTTTAAAAATTCTGAGAAACAAAGTAGACCTGCAGCACTTTTGTGGCTATGTCACTATGCTGAACCCCTCAAGTCGGCATGCTAACAGGAAGCTGAGTGATGCTTCTGATGGAAGAGGTTGGTTACCAATAATTGTCCTTTTTGACTGTTCCCTTACTTCACATATATTTTAGCAAAGGTGAACAAAGGAATAAATTCTTTGATTTGAAACTCTGCAAAATGCTACCCAACACAGATAAGAAGCTGGTTTGAGTGTAAATATCGGCAGTAGGCTTACTTTCTAATTTGTCTTTGTGACTAGCTCAGAAATAGCAAATCCAGACTGAAAAATCACTGGACTAGAACAATAAACAGAAAAAAAAGAGTAATTTTGAAATTAAATTGTCATATGCCAGAACTTAATCTTTTGTAAGTATGTTGAGGATCCCTAAGTGACTCTTTGGTCCTGAAATGAGTCAGACCCTGCGTTTCTCTATATCCCATCCTCCAGTTTTATAGCTGTCTGGTCTTTGGGAAAAGCTTGCAGCATGTTCCTTACATCAGGTGGTAACTAAGATTATATTCATCTGCATATTTATGTAAGAATTACTTTACCTTTAGGAGAGGCTGAACTAGCATCAGGATCTGATGTAAATGGGAGCACAGAATCATTTGAGATGGTAATAGAAGAAACATCAACGGATTCTGCAGTCAAGCAAAGTCTTGAAGGTAAAAACATGACAGCTGGCTTGTACTAAACATTTTCAGTCCAATGAGATTTCTTGTTTTTAAAGATACCTGAACATGTTGTTTGATTATTGTCTGGGACAAGTGCAACACTAATGGTTCTTCCTCCTTAAAATTTAGATTCCCTTAAATATTTGAGCAATTCAGTAAATGTCTTAAGGTATGAACTGTCCTGATAACGGATTCTGGGATCAATATTCTTGCTTTGTCTTGTCATAAAATTTGTTTGCCTCTTGGTTTTCTTTCTGTAGTGCCCACAACAGAACTGGAATGGGTTCCCCTGGAATTATGCTTTGGTATTCCACTCTTCAGCTCGGAGTTGAATCAGAAGGTCTGCAGAAAAATCGCCACTCATGGATTATGTAGAAAAGAAAGGTGAGCTGTGATTTATTAGCTACAGGTTTAACAGGTTGTGTGTGTTATGTCCAGAGCTGCTGTATACCTGCAACTTCATGAATATAAGAACAGAATTGAGTCTTTAATTCTAGTGTTTAAAGTGGTTGCTTTTTGGCTCATAGATACCAACTCTAATGTACAATCTAGTATTCCTTAGTTGTGGTAAGATGAGCTGATTTTGTAGTTTCTGCAAGACAAAAATTTAATTCTTTGTACTAAACAATCTATGAGCAGATAGTAGTGGGGGAGAAATGCCTTCTTACTCATTTCCCCTTCCTAGCCTAGCACAGGATTCTTCCTCCTAACCATTCTGGGGTGGTGGTGGAGAAGCTTACTGGTAATGCTTTGTTGTAAAATGTGTTTAGCTCTTGTGGAAATTCTTTACTAGTGGTATCTTATTCGCTAAATTTAGTCATGGCTTACGACCAAGCTCTCCTCTGCATTTTACTGTAGCTTTTCTTTATGGAAGCTTACTCTTTCAACAATGGGATTTGGGGTTTTGTTTCTTTGCGCTTTTTTTTTTTGGGTATGGTTTTTGTTGTGGGTTTTTTGGTGGGTTTTGTTTGTTTTTCTAGGGTCTGGAGACCAAAAATAAGGATGGCTGAAAATATGGCTTAAGTATTTTATTATAGTAGTTGACGTGCTTTTTATAAGTGTGTTGCTACCAAATTGTCCTAGGTAAGAATGTTACATGCTAAAGTCTAATGTATTAATATCTTATGCAAAATAGCATTTTTCAGTTGTGATAGTTTCACTTTAGTGTGGTGTAAATGGTAAGGAAAATAGCATTTAGCTGCCCAGGCTCAAGAGTAGATGAGTTGAGCACCTCTTTGGTGATGACAGTATTACCAAGCTTTCTGTGTGAAAGCTTGTAACTTTGTCTTGTGATGTTAGGTACTGCTAGAGGTACTTGTGACAATTTACTGTGATGAGTAAAAATTTCTGCACCTTGGACATAGCTGCTTGTCTTTTCTTTTGACAGCCTTCAAAAACTCTTACATTCCAGTAGAAAGCTGTCTCTTCAGGTCCTTAATTTTGTTCATTCATTCCAGGTAAGGAGCAATAATCCCGATATAAATCATTCTGTATGGTCTGTCATCCCTCCTTGCTATTCTTGGGTGTATGGAAACATGGTTTGTTTCATTTGCTTTTTATTTAAATGGTAACTTTATTAAGAGCATTGTCAACCTCAAATTCTACTGGTAGCAACAGGTGAGTACTTCCTTATCCCTTTTACAGCTTTATTTAATACATGTCTCTTAACTCCTGTGGTTGCATCCCATGTGTAAATCGTTTCATTGCTCGTGGGACTTGCACACCAAAATTGTTCTTTCCTCCTCCTGTTGTAACAGCCTGCTCTGCTGGTTGCTTGGTTGCTTCTTGTATTTCACATCAGTTACTTTTTTTCCACTTGTCCTAAGATCTCTAGAACTTTGTACTTAATGAGTGTAAATATGTAAAACTGTGTACTCTGGGAGGAGTTTTTAAGAACATAGGTAGAGAACAGGAGTCTTGTGTAGCAAGGAAGGAGGAGTTCCAGGTCTGCCACCTGCTGTAATTCTGTGTGGAAGCGTGTGCTAGCAAGGCATGTCCACATGTAACATGGAATCTGCTTAGCTGCCTATGTCTTAGGCTGCTTTCCTCTAAAATAAGTACCTGTCTTTTCACTAAAGTAAGGAACTTGCAGGTTACTGAACCAGTGCTATGGATGGTGTGGTCCTGAAACTGCCTCTTCATGAGAATGTTGGGAGATTCCCAGTAGGTTTGAAGCCTTGAAACCATCTGTCAAACAGTCTCAAGTGACTTCTAATCTCTCAGATGCTATCTGTGGGATACACCTTTCTTGATGATAATCACAGAAGAAAAGAAGGTCCTGAAGTGATTTTTAATCTGGGAAAACCAAACTCTGAGGAAAAAAACCTACTCAAAATACAGTCAAGTCAGTGCTTCCAAATATACGTATACCTCTTAGCATAGTATGGGATAAATAGCAGTGCAATAGCTGTCCTGGAGATTTTATAGCTTTATGTTCACTTTGCAAGGTCTTTCCTTCAATTTTAAGCTCAGCGTTCCCTGAAGGTTTCTTTGAAGCCAACTGATGCATGTGCAGATGCAGCTGAGGCAACTGTATGCTTATTTCATGCTTCCCTTTGTTTATTTTGTTTTTAATTCCATAATGATTTGGTGTTCATTGGATTAAAGTAACACTTCAGAAACACTAAGTGTATTTGCAAGTTAGTTTAGCCTGTCATACTCAACCTGTTAAATCCTTCACTGTTTATCTTGGTTTTAAGACACTATTTTTTCTTCCGTTTGCTTTTAGGAAGGTATTTCAACACTGGATCAGCTCCATGATGCTGGTTCTTCAAGTTCACTTTTGCAGCCTATTTCTGCAGACATGGGTGTTCCTCTTCCTGCCAAGAACCTCATGTTCAAAGAAGGTGTATTATCTGAATGGAACGGATGGTCCCCTTCCGCAGTTTTTTTCAACCACACCTAAGGAACAGGTCAAATAGGGATTCCAGTGCATTGATCACTAAATGCCTTCTTCTCTTATGGTAAATTCCTAGTGCCAACCACTAAGAAGTGTACTGCTGCTGCAGCATAGCCCATGTAAAAGTAGTGTTACCAAAATGTGTTGTGTTGCAGTATTGGGGAACTGCTTAAACCGTCTAGAACTTGTTACTCATTACTGCATATCTTGCTGCAACAGAGAGCTTTTTAGCTGTCAGCACTATTTTTATCTCAAGACAATCTTTCTTTTATAACTAAACACGCCCTTTCTAGGCTTTCTGATGATTGTTAAATTTCTATGCTGTCACCACAAAATTGCAATAGTAGTTTTTCTATGTTCGTTACTCAGACATAAATTCTGTTTAGTTTTGTACTGTATTACTGAAAATCTTTCTGTATGAAGGTAAGAGATTTGGCTCTTCCTCTGAAAGCTCAGTGATACTAACTGTTCAAAAAACAAGAGGGTCATGGTGATATCGGGCATTAAGAATTGTTGGATTCTGTAGTTCAGCTAACACTGGGGCCTTGACAAATGTGTACAATGTTGATGCTTACAGGAGGCTGGCTTAGCACAGACTCAAAGGCCTGCTGATGACTTAATGCCACTTTGGAGTTGTGTGGTGCACTTTCATCTCTGGCAGAATATGATGGAGTGTATGGAATTGGGGAAGGGCTGAAGTGGTGGGATCTGTTCATGGGGTTTCTTTATGATAATGGATTCATCATGCTTTTTGTATGAATCCAGGAGTGTCTGAGATTTGATCACGTTGGGAGTCAGTTGCTCATTGTTACTTGAAGCTGGTGATTGCTGTGGGAAAACTCTTGATGTTCTGTTAAGGTAGATAACTAGATCTGTCCTGTTGATTAATGTTTGAAAGAGCTGTTGATTTTTCACGACAGCCACTAACAAAGGGAGGTAACAGCAGAGGATGTGTAGGCAGAGACTTATCTGAATCTGTTCTTCTTGAACTACTAGCTGCTGATTATGACAAACATTAACAGTGAACTGCTTCCTATAAAAACATGTTCTTGCTTTATTTGTAGGGGATAATGAAATCATGCTAAATAAAACTTAGTTTATATTAGGTGGTAACAACTTCTTTGCTGTCTTAAAGTCTATCCCATTTAGCACAAGAGGAGAACAAGAGATGTAAAATGTTAAAACTTTTAACCTGGCTGTTTAAAGTGCTCTGCCGACTCTCTTCTTTATTGGAACCAACTTGTTTTAAAAAGTCATAACTAAAAGTGAGACTTCACCATCCTGTCATTACTGGCCTATGATTCGTAATGGACCAAGGATCTGTCATTGGGATAGATGATGCAGGACAACAGCAAGGAGAAAAATGGCAGCATTTGGGCTTGTGCCCTGTTCTGTATGGCTGTAAGGAAAAAACAGGCAAGAAGTTTGAAAAGGACAAGCTTACCATGACAGGATAATGCAATTACAACTGTGAAAACTCCTTTTTTTTTTTTTTTTGGTGGGTTTTTTTTTTTGTTC
>VYZX01000059.1:154682-202863 GCA_013401335.1 Brachypteracias leptosomus
AAAACTCCTTTTTTTTTTTTTTTTGGTCGGTTTTTTTCATTTGCTTTATGTACATTCCTGAAGTGTAAGTGTAGGACTTGTGCCCTAAGAATCTGGATGTCTCTAGTTCTTCGGTTTGCTCAGTGCTGCTTTCTGACATCTGTTTTGGTTTTGTTTTTGTTTTACCAACAGCAGCTGAATTTAGTATTCTGCATATCTTACAGAGTTAGGTTACCTATATAAAGTTGATCATTTATACTACAGTGACTTTTGTACTGGATGTGCATAATCTCCATAGCATTTTCTTTTTAAGTTGCCTTACTTCATTCAAAGGAAAGAAAAGAGAAATTGGACGTCAATCTGCTAGAAATGACAGAGGAAACATTTCCTATGAGAATTTTTTTGTGGAGATTAATAGATCAATATCTAGCACTGTAGAGGAACTAAGCAGTAGGTCATGGCTTACCCTTTCAGTACTATAGATGTTACGTTAAGTGCTACAGTGAGCTGTAGTAGATGAGCTAGTTGGGCATATTGTATCGAATTTTGCCATGCACTGTCTATACCAGTATGTAAAGTGATGATAGTGCAAGTTGTATGGAAGTTTGAAAATGGATTAAAGTTTCTTGTTCTCACTGCATATTCTTCAGTGTTAACTAGGTGAAGGATACCCTTTGTTACTAAGTTGTCTAAAGTAAAGTTTCTAAATATAAGTAGCCTGCTCTTCAGATTGATTAATACCCGTGAAACTTAGAGTTAACATTGAGAATTCCAGATATGTTGCGGTTTTTTAGAACTCAAGCCACTCTAATTTAGGTGCTTCAACACTAGTTTTGGAGCTTGAATGTTCAAGTCTGCATATCTGAAGTTTACTGAATAGATTGCTACCAAAGAAGTCCATAAAATACCTGAAACTCGAATACAGCTGCAGTGCTTGGGATGGTGGATGGTCCAGAGGCTTTACTCAAAGTATGTGACTTTTGTTTTAAATACGATGTTCAAAATAAGATCTCAAAGATCTTCATACTGGAAGAATCTATTTTATATTGTATTGCAAATAAAGACAAACTAAATCAATTTCTTTTCTTCAGGAAGTTTTATTGAGAGTGGGGAAATCTCATGTATTACACATTGTAAAGCTGTTTTAAGTTTCTGTCTTCAGCAAGATTTTTAAGTTGCAGAAGAGAGGTTGGCTTTGTGCTCTGGCACAACCCAAGTGGCGTTGAGTCTAGATGGACATACCTGAAGATGTTCAGGAGCCAACTAGGAAGTGTGTTATGTTTGTTCTCAGATTTTTGATCATGACTTATTATTTTACAGTTCTTTTTTCTTTTCCCTCATTGTTCTCAAGTTTTCCTTTATCTTCTTGTTCAGTGTTCCAAATGGTTTGTATTTTGAAAGTTTTACAGTCTGACTGTAAGTGAATACAGTTGCACTCTTCTGGTGTGACGCTGTTAATATTATACATTGAATTGTACAAAGTCTGTGTTCAATTAAATTATTGGCACATGTAACAGATGTTTGCAAATAAACTGGTGTAGGTCAAACCATGTGCAGAATCCTTCACGTGCAGTAGGTTTTGGGTGTTGTTTGTTGTTTGTTTTTTTTTCTCGGGCACAGCACTAGAATGTCACTGTAGTGCTCAAGGCTACCAAATATCATCACAGTATCTGCTTAAGTTCTAAGGAGAAGGGAAAGTACAAGAGGATAGTGTGTGCTCTATCTCCTTCAGCCACTGTCTAAACGTGTAGTGTTTGATACTGGATATTTGAAGGTACTTGTGCATGTGGTGTCTTGTCCATTTTCTTTGACTAAAGACTTTTTTTGTCTAGCAACTGGGAAGAAATGAGACCAAAACTGTTACTTGTTTCTTTAAAGTAATTCAGCCTGAGGATTCATTTTAGCAGTATAACTGCAAAGAGTCTGTTTGACAAGGTCCCTTCCAACCCAAACGATTCTATGATTGCAATAGAAAAAAGAAATGCAGACCTGATGGTGAAAGAAACCTAAAAACCTCCTTGGTTTTAAACCTTCCTTTATTCTATCTTGAATTTTCTTGAGAATGTGCAACTAGCTTTTTTTTTTTTTTTTTTTCCTCCCAACAAAGGATGTAAGGCAAAGCTGCTTTTTTGCTTTTTTTCCTCTCCAATTAAGACAGTCAAGGACTGAAGCTGCCCAGAGGTGGTGTGCAGCCTCCACCTCTGTCTGTGGAGGTTTTCAGAAACAGGCTGGATAAAGCCCTCAGCAACTTTGATCTCATGGTTGACCTTATTGTGAGCAGGAGGTTGGACTACAGAGCACCTCAGGTTCTTTTCAACCTCAATTACTTTATTCTTCTGGTTATAAAATACATGAAGTTGTTTTTAACAGGGGCAGACTGAAATGCTGGACAAAAGTCAAATTGTAGGTTTAGAGAACACTAGTATAGCAGAACAAAATCATGATGAGGAGGTTGAGGGAGGAGAGTCTCCCCCTCTACTCCACTTTTGTGAGACCCTATCTGGAACACTGCATCTAGCTCTGGAGCCCCCAGTACAAGAGGGACATAGATCTGTTGGAGTGGACCCAGAGGAGGGCTATGAAGATGAGCAGTGGGCTGGAGCACCTCAGGACAGGCTGAAACAGTTGGGGTTGTTCAGCCAGGAGAAGAGAATGCTCCAGGGAGATCTCATTGCAGCCTTCCACTACCTGAGGGGGGCCTACAAGAAAGCTGGGGAGGGACTTTTTACAAGGGCTTGTAGTGATAGGACAAGGGGGTAATGGCTTCAAACTGGAATAGGGTAGATTTAGATTAGAAATTAGGAAGAAGTTCACCCTAAGAATGGTGAGTCACTGGCACAGGTTGCCCAGGGAAATTGTGGATGCTCTATCCCTGGAGGTGTTCAAGGCCAGGTTGGATGGGGCCTTGAGCAACCTGGTCTAGTGGGAGGTGTTCCCTACCCATGGCAGGAGAGTTGGAACTAGATCATCTTTAAGGCCCCTTCCAACCCAAACCATTCTATGATTCTAATATACAGCCAGTAGTACAGCACAACACATTTTTGTAAAGCTATAGTTCATCAGTACCCAAGTACCAGCATTAGACCAGCTTTATGCATGTGGTGGTGTGTGGTACCAGCTGCTTTGTGGCAAGAAGCCTGGGGCTAAAGCCCAGGGAGGAGGGACTGAGTCCTTGGAGAAGGATAGAGTAGATGGAGATGGGAGTGATCAAAAACTACAGACGAGGAGGGTGATGCTGCTAGGAATGGTAGCAGGGAGGCAGGTGGCTGCAGCAGCTGGCAGTTGATGTGCTTCAAGGTTCTTTCTTACTGGCTGGTGTCCAGTATGGGGAAACTCAGTGCTTGCTCTGTCCAGCAGCACTGAAAGGCTGCTTGGCCTCGAGCTCTGGCTGTGAGTTTTGCTGCTGAGAAGTGCACAGCGCTGCTTCTGCTGCGGGTGGCTGGCTCTTGTGAGTTCTCTCTGGCTGTGACATGAGTCAATGCAGGGAAGTTTTTTGGTGGTCACTGGGCAGCCAACCCAGTACACATCCGTCTTGGTCACTTTACCCTGCGCTTGTCATGCTTGTGCAAAATCTAACCTTGAATCTCTGCTTAGGTCTTTTACATGTTCACATGTTTATTTTTTCTTTTCTAAAGCTTTTGGCAAGCTGCAAGCTTGCTTTATTGCAGTTATTGCATAAAATCCTATATGGGAGGGGGGGGACCTCCGTCTTTGTTTTCCATTGCAGTACATGTTGGCTTTTACCCCAGCCATGAGTCTGCCACTCACACCACCTGTTCAAAGGGTAGCCTTGTACACAGCGATAGCTTTAATCCATAAAATAGAATGGTTTGGTTGGAAGGGACCTTAAAGATCATCTAGTTCCAGTCACCCTGCCATGGGCAGGGACATCTTCCACTAGACCAGGTTGCTCAAAGTCCCATCCATCCTGGTCTTGAACATCTCCAGGGATAGAGCATTCACATGTTCCAGTGTCTCATCACCTTCATAGTGAAGAATTTCTTCGTTACATCTAATCTAAATCTCCCCTTCTCCAGTTTAAAACCATTGCCCCTTGTCTTATCGCTACAAGCCCTTGTAAAAAGTCCCTCCCCAGCTTTCTTGTAGCCCCCCTTCAGATACTGGAAGGTCGCATGTCACTCACATCTATGAATTATCTTAAAAGAAGGTGCTGAGTTCAGACACAGATTCTGATCAAATGATTTGGTCTTGGGAAGACACTGTTTTCTTGTTTCAGTTTGTAACTCTTAATTGTCAAAAGCTACAGGACAGCAGGTCTCCACCACTTCTCCTGGCAAGAGAGAGATTTAGAATAATGGGAAGGTGTCAGTCATCAGGAATAAAAAGTTCCATGTGACGTTAGTGTTAAACTTGCAGTGATTTGTAAGCTGTTCTGTAGCATGTGTAGCCTGTGACACATATGGCATGTGTGTGAGCCATGGTAAACCTCATGAATAAAATCTTGGCCTGGCATTGTTGACTGAAAATAGTCCTTGCAATAGAAGGAATATATTCAACTGGGGAACAGAAATGAAAATAAGCTTATGATGAGAAGGGGGAAGGAATAAGAGTCTAGGAAAAGTGCTGGGAGAAAGGAGGAAGTCTGTCTGACCTGTTATATCCTAGAGCTCACTCTTATTGAACAGAGAAATGGAAATGCAACTCTTAATTACAAGTCCTCAGGGACAATTCCTACTCAAAACAACCCGAGAAAGAAGGTAGACAGAGAAATGAGAGGTACTGAGGGTATGAGCAGACTGGGAAGCAGAGAGTAGAAATGGAATTAGTAAGTACTCTTGTGGCGTATTTTTCCAGCTCTGAACTCCTTCAAACAATCAACACGAATTGGCCTGGATTCTATTTTCCTCCAATGTATAAAACCAAAGCACATTTTGAAAATGAGTGATGAGGTATTATTTCAATCATAGTCTGAAATCATTTGTTTAACTGGACTGTACAGTGAGTGATGCATTAGGGCTTACCAGGCTGAGGTTTCTAGGCACACAAATGTCTTGCCCTGTAGGTTTCAGCACTTCTCTTGCTATTTTCTTGACTTCTGCCGACAGGCAGCATCAGGAAAAACACTGTGGATTTGTTTTGGTTTTTTTAATTAAAAGTATTATCCAAGTGGGTATTTTTTGCTAGTGAATGCTACTGAAGTAAAGCAGTTTTATATAATTAACAGGTAGAGCTCTCTGTGCTGGATAAAGAGGCCTCAGAAAATAGACTTGGTTAAAATGTTACTTGTGGAATATCATAGAGCTGTTTATAAAACTGTCTAAATAATGGGTCTAAGCTTTTGGCAAATATTGATATGACAAATGACATTCATCAGTTGTAATGAACTTGTTAATTCCATAAGCATTGCCATACACAACAGTGTCTCTTAGGTTAAGCATCAGCTCCAGGATGGCCAAATTCTGGCTTTTGAGGCAGAACCAGGAACCTCTGAGGGAAGAATGGGACATAGGACTTTTTTACTCCTTATACGCAGCTGTTTTGCATTCACATTTGTTCATCTGCTGTAAACACAGCAAAGGCAGATTTTCTCTAACTCCACTTTCCTGGAGGGCTGGAGTCCAGCTCTGGAAAGGTGATTCACTGCTGAGTAACAGTGTGGGACTCAAGTGTCTGAGGAACCTGGCTCTGAGACACCTTAGAAGCAGGAGGAGGAAGGTAGTTTTAGCCTGGTGCTGTTCACATAAGATTTATTGAAAATTGTGATTGGGAGGATGGAAGAATGAATTTGAAACATATTTTTAATGCATAGATAGAAAATAAGCATGGAGCATCCTCTCTGTCGAACCTGGTACTCTCTCAGGTGCCTGGCAAGTCTGACAGTGCTAGCATAGCCATTCGCTTCAGAAGTAGATCTGGGATTTGCATTTGGAGGACTGCTGAAGCTCAGTTTTTCAGCATTCATTGCACTTTTTGCTCTACATTGATCCTGGGCAGCATTTTGTCTAGGTTACCTCTGTATTTCTGACCTTGTGCACTAATGAAAAAAGCTCTTTTCCTTGGCACTTGCTTCCAGGGCAGTCTGATGAAGTACTATTAGATGAATTTCTGTATGTCAGTTTCTAAAGTATTAGTTTCTTTGGCTAACAAATCTGATTGTTGGCTCATATTCTTAATTTGGCCAACATTTCTTGCTGTCTTCCTAGTGAGCTGATTTTACGACGACGCAGAATGTGTTCTGAGAGGACTGAATAGATGTCAGTGACAAAACTGAAGGTTTATCCATGATGAGACAAGTGATAATGTTTCAAAAAGGGGAAAGAGATACTGTATTTTCATCCCCACTCTTCAGAGCACATACATCTCAAATCCATTATTAAGCAGATGGCAGGATCTATAATTGAAGTGCTCTGTATGTTTGTCTTCAGGCTAGCTGTACAGGAGGTGAAGGTGCTATGGGGTACCAGTGAAGCCAGATAAAATAGAGCCAGTTCCTCTGGACAAAGATGATTTGGAGATTATCTTTTGACTTCATGCATTGAAATAAGAAATTTATTTGAAATAATGACTTTATCTATGTCAAGCCTGCAGATTGAATCGTTGGAGCCAGCAACACCTGGGAGTGTCACTGAGCTTGTTTTAAGGGAGGTGAGTTGGGCAAAGGCAGCCTGCCCCTTGCAAAGCCAGCAGCATCAGAGAGCTTGGCCTTGGCTACAAAATATACCCACAAAGCTGCATAAATACATGAGGTGCTGAGTCGGCTTCTCCCTGAGTGTGAGAGACCCGCATCGATCTTGTTTCAAAGGAGAAGCTTGTGTGAAGCTGCTCATTGACACCTTCTCCTCACACTTTGTGTAAACTTGCACTTTAGACCAGCAAAATTGGAACCGACTGGGAGTGTTTTACAAGCAGTCCTGGGTAGAAAGTGCTGATTTGCTTAAGTAGAACTTCATGGGCTTGAGATGCCCATGGCTGTGACGGACCCTCTCCCTGCAGCAGAGATACCTGCAGAGCACTTAGTCCCTGCTCTGAACCAGGTGTGCCATTACTCTGAAGTTGTAGGCTCTTTGCTGTAACTAGTGTAATTCATACAAATAGCTGCATATTATGGAAAAAAACTCTGTAGCTTACAACTAGAAGAAAAAAAAATCAGCATCTTGTGTAGAATTGTTTCTAATCCTTGCTCCAAGTTGGCCAGAGCAGCTGCTTTGTTTATAAAGGGAATAATCTAGCTACTGCTTTCTTAGGATGCAGAAAAAACTTACTTTTTTAACAAACTGATTTTTAACTCCTAGTCAGTGGTACCACTGTTCTGCTGATACTGAAAAAGCACAGGCTGCTGACTGACAGGGTTTTAATGGGATGTAGACAGCAGGCAGGGTTTCTCCAACAGAGAGCAGTCTTGTATTTTAGAAATGAGAGACTAGCCTATTGCAGAGCAGTGCTGTTGTGCCTGCTCCTCCTAGGTTAGGAGTCAGAGCAGCTACCCAAAATCTTGATTTTAGAAAAATGTGCTTTTGTTTTTCTAAGCAGACCCTCTCCCCTCCTATCCCTGCAGGGAGTGGATGAGCTGCTTGTGAAGGTGTAAGTTTCTGACTGCAGCTCTGTCTTGACTGCTTGCTTTTACTTCATCTTTGCAAGTGCTTACAGGGCAGATGTGTCTGCTTGCCCTGTGCTGGTGTGGTACCTGCAGCAGTGGTCCCTGGCTGTCCACCCAGGACCCTGCACGCATCTAACAGTCAGACATACCCTCAGGTAATATTTTGTGGGAGAAGGGAAGGGGAGAGAGGAAGAAATTATTCTCGGTGTGTAGATCTTATTAGACTTTAAGAAGAAAAATCTTAAGAATTTTTAATGCTTTTAATAGATTTTCATTTACTTCAGTAGATCAGAACTCAGGTGGATTTCTTAAATTATTTAGATTACTTTGACTAGACACTGTGATCTGCCACTGAAGAAAGTTGCCATGCTGGAAAAAATCTCCCCTTCTGAGATTAGTCTGTGCTGAGATCAATTAGCAGTGCTGGTGAGATGATTCAAAGGAAGGAGTCTGACACTGGGGTACCTCTGGGCTTTTAGCAGGGCTGCAGGGGAAGAAGAGTAGAAATAGAGGGTGCCATGTAACTGAAGGGACTTGCAGGAATTTAATGCTGTTGCTGCTGCATTTCTATGCCAGGACTACTGGGCCAGGATTGCTTTTGCAGATCTTTCCACTCCATTTCCTCCAGCTCTGCTGTCAAACCCATGACTTGCTCCATGTTGCTGTTCCAGCACATAAGAGCTCTTTGGAAAGGGTTTTTCCTCACGACAGAGCCACGCTGTGTCTATTGGCCAAGGCTCCTGCCTGTACCTTGCTGCACACCTCCCCTTTGTACCCACAGGGTGAGAAGGGATGGAGATGAAATGTGTCCTGAACTGCTACTGAATATCTTGGGATCCTGTCATCTCAGATGGCTTCAGAAAGGTCTTTGCAGGGATCCGGGACTGGAAGGTACAGCTGGTCTGCTGTGCAGCCATGGCCACTGGGTAAACACCAATGGAGAGGACTGTGATTGAGCTGTACTGCCTCTGTAAGAAGAAACGGTGTCTTCTGAAGGTATGCACTGGTAGCTGAGTCTTTCAGAGCCGCAAAGCTGCATGTAGCTGTTACATTTGGAAGGATTTCTCTTGTAAGAAAAATTAAAAGACAGATGTTGGCAGAAGCCTTGCAAAGTGTTAGAAGACAGGGAGGGTTACATATGGGATAAAAATGCAGTGGACTCCTTTTACCTGTTATGTCGTATTTATGTCACTGATATCTTTCTGATCATAATCACTATCAAGTTTGTTTTTTCTAGAGCAGGGGATAGAATGACATCTCAGGAAGAGGGTTATTGTGCTTCAAAGGGGAGATGTCATTCTGGAATAGGGTTATTTTTAATCTGGGATAAAATGCCCCCAGGGGGGATTACACTGACACACCTGGGCTGCTCCATCACTCTGCTGGCACATTGCTTGCCCCTTCTTCTATCCTCACATGGTCTTACAGGTTTCATCTGCTTAAATTTGCTTTGTCATACATTATGGCCCCTGAGGTTTAAAAATAGAAACTAAATTAATAGCAAGCTTCAAACTGCCAATCAAACTTTGCTCACCCATGAAGGGAAAAATGACAGAAAATCTTCAAATGCTTCAAAGAAGTCATCTGATGAGCTCACCTGTCAAATAAGGGGTTTTTTTAAATCACTATATGTCTGGTAAAGACTGTGGCTATCCTCTGGAGTCAGACCTAGCTTGAAAAAAAGATTTTGTGGAGCTGGGCTCCTGCCTCCAAACTAGTTTTGGCTTTTGCAAATATATTTATTGACAGGTGGGATGCAACCAGCCCTTCCTGCCTCTTGTCCCCTGTTTCCTCAGCAAACTTCTGCCCCAGGGAATTCCGCAGAGGTTGGACATCCTGCAGAATTTTCTCACTGTGCAAAACTGCCACAGGGACCCATCTCTGTGCAGAGAGCAGCCCAGCCCAGCTGATTTCAGCCTGATTTAAGGGATTATTAAAAAGGTGACTCCAGCTCCTGAGCTCACTGATTTGTAAGTCAAAGCAATGGGTTGGTTAAAATGGTGGCTAGCTGGGGCTTGGTGGTGGTGGCTTCATGGATGATGTGGCCACAGTTGATTGCTGTGGATGAGATGTATGTAGGCTGAGCATGGTTTTGTTCCTGTTCCTTTGCTTTTTATAATATTTTCTTTTAAAAAATGTTTAAAGGGGAAGGAGTGGCCCCTGGCACTGAAGTGTCCCAGGATGTCACTTCCCGCATGGGAATGTTTCACGGAGGATTTTGGCTTTTTATAGTAGTTCCAGTGATCCAGTTTGCTGCCTTCACTTCTCAGACACCCAATACATGCATACAGTGGTGGGATGAAAAGGTTTCCTCTTGGGTTTTGTAGAAATCCTAGCAGAAAATGTAAATCCCCATTCTGAGCATGGTTTTATATGTATTTACAATGTCCGCTGTGGGGATATACATCTCTCATCTCCTTGCCATGATCCTGTAGCCAGGTACCTAATGGTCTCCTGGCTTCAAAGGCCAGGCCCAGCAAAGCACTTTCCTGGATTGTCTGTGGCTATAGAGCAATTGCAGTCTCTGACTTTCATGCTGACAAAATGATCAGAGTTTGCTCTGTGCAATTCTTTTCTGACATGATGTGAATGATTGGCACTGTTTTTTTGTACTGGGGATGAAATTAGATTAATGTGCTGACCTAGTGCTCTGCAAAACCAAAGTGTTGACACCAGAGCAGATTTATTTTGTCAGATTGCCCTGGCAGCAGCAGGTGGAGGGGAACAGGCTCTGCTGCTTGCTGCCTTCGGAAACAGCCTGCTTTGGAGAAACTGGAAATGATCAAAAGCAAATTTCCTTGCAGCAGAACTGAAGCTGATTATTTTCAGGAGGAAAACTGCTGCCACAAAAAGTAGCAGGAATTTATTTGTCTGTCTTTCTAAAAAAGCTCTGCAAAGGTGGACAAGAGTATAAGCAACATGGGTGTAAAGAGGAGGTTTGACATGGGTCTGACCTGTGCTTGGATAGCTTGCATAAGTGTGGAGCTTCTCTCTGGTGGCCTTGAGACCTTGCAGTGGCTTGTTTTATTTCAGCAGACTGAGGTGCTTTAGAACAGACAGTGTCCTTCTCTTGAAGGACATCAGGGTGTCAGATGTGACTCCCAGGTGAGAGGCAGAGCTGAACTCTGTGTCCATAGCCTGGGACCACAGAGTGCTGAGGGGGAAGTGGTGGCGTCCTCTGTCACTGCTCTTTGCTCCCCTCTACATTCGTAAGTGAAGAAACAAACTGGGTACAGGGGCTTGACCTCTGATGTTAGCACTGCCTTTGGCTTCCACTGGGCCTTTGCAAGTTGCTTCTCTGCCTCTTTTCTTATTGGTGAGATGCAAATCCAGCATCATTTGTCTCACTGAGGGGTTGTGAGGACTTGCTGCCATCACCTCTGCAAGACTTCTCACCGAGGAGACAGATGCTGTAAGAGCATTTCTGTTGCTGCAAGCTCAGTGGAGGGAGCCTGGCTGAATGAGTTGTGTGCTTGCTCTCCTGGGGAAACTTCAACACGGCTGGTACTTGCCAGGTCCTTGGGCCAGCTGTGCTGAGCTCTCTTCTGCCAGGGTTAAGCTGTAAGAAAGCTGCTAGCTTAAATCGGGTTTATCTTAAGCCTTTGTGATTTCCCCAGCAGCTTCAGTTTCCTTCCTTCTGAGGACTTCAGCAAGGCAGCACGTAGGGACGCTGGGCTGGGAGGCTTAGTAGCATGCCTCAGTACCCTGACCTATTTAATATGCCAATCTAAGATGCTTAATGTGCAGCTTGTCAGGGCTAGCTGGGGTTTGACCTGTTTCCAGCCTGGGGACAACCAGCAGGTGACTGTAGTGATCTTGCACCCTGTTGTTCAGCTGCTCTTGTGTTGCCTGACTGATAAACCATCACGGCGTGGTGGAAGTAGCGAACACCACCCTTTGCAGATGCTTTCCCCTTCTGCCACCCCTGAGCTACATGGCATTTTAATGTAGCTGTGCACTAACCAGTTATGATTGTGGAAGGCACTGCAGAGGGCTGGATGCTTGAAATACAGTTCATTACCCTAATCTTTCTGCAACTCTGTCGTCTTAACTGTGGGGTGAAAGAAAAGAACGGGAGAATAGTTGGCTTTGGATATTTATAAACTAAAGAGTTTTAATGGTGCTGAAGGGGACAGATTAAGTGGCTGTCGCTGGGATGCCCCCAGTCCCACACGTATAGACCATGGAACATGCTCTTGAATTTCATAGCAGTGCCTATAGCTGTCTGTGTCCAAACCTCATCTAGAAGCTAACATTTCTGCAGGTAATAAATACAGTCACCAGGATCCCAGTAGGTTTTTTTCTCGTATTCTCCAAACAAATATAAATTTCCGTGTAATGATGAATCCATCATGCTAATTATAGCTGTGGGGAAAGGTTAACCCTGTCTGCCAACAACTCGTGCATTGCTGAGGCACAGGTTAGACTCAGGAAGAATTTTTTTTCTCTTACAGGTCTCTATTTAATCATGGTAGCAAGTTTAGGCTTTATTATTATAGTAGCACAGACACTCTCTGTTAATTCATATTGTTTTGCTGTGCCCATCACATATGGGCCTGAGGCTTCAGTGCTTGGTGGCTTCTTGGACTGTGTGAGGCTGCCTGTGGATGGGNTGAAACCCGGGGGTCTAGTGGATAATTCTGTATGAAGTTGGTAGGAGAGTTGTGTATGTATCTATGTAACGTGTATATAGAGCCACCTGTGCATGTCCCTTTCTTCTTTCCCTGCTCTGAAATGTGTCCCCTGTCAAATGCATGTGGAAGAAGTACTCTCAGACGGGTGAGTCTCTATGTGTGAAATGCAGAAAAGCCTCCTGCCTTACTACCCTGTCAGAAACCCTCCCAGGGGGACCCACATCATCTGCTTCTGCCAGGTATTTTTGAAAGACAGATCTTACATACAAATTCCTAGCAAAAATTAATCTTTGTCCTACTGGTAACTTGGTTAAAATTCCTAATACTGAAATACTGAAGAGCAAAGAAACCAGAGGTGCTAATGAAGAGCTTGGAGCTAATTAAAATCTAAATCTGGTAATCCTGTGAAAACAGCTCAACTTTCTGTGCTAGGTGCTGCCTCGTTTCAAGGCAGATGATACCCAATTCTCATGAAGTGACTAAAATTGGTCAAAGTGGTCATTGTTCCATGTACTATCAGAGATGCAGCATTCCAGTGTCCAGCCTGCATGATCTTCCAAACCTAAAATAAGTCATAAAATATGAGAAAACTATGTTGAGGGATTTTTGTCTTTGGTAGTAGAACCACCAGTTTATGCTCAGATCAGGGGCCAGGACTAGGTTTTCTAAAACATGAATGTGGTAGTTGAGTGCAGTCACATGGCTCCAGGAGGAAACTCTGAAGTTCTTGTTATCTGTGGCACCAGTTATGCAACAAGACAGCTTTGTGAATCTGTGTCTCTTTCAGCTATAAAAAATACTTATGTGTATCACAAATAGCAAAAATGGCAAAAACATCAGTTCACAGTCCAGATCCTTCTCTTAATTTTGAAAGACAGGAATTATTTTAAAGAAACAAAGAACTAACTTCTGCAGGAGATGCTAACCTTTTCTTCTGCACATTTCCCAGAACTTTCTCTTGCAAATTCTTTAAATAATTCAGACAGACAATTAAAATTGTTGTAACAATTTATGATAGTCCAGCCTGGTGCAGCAAAATA
Source organism: Brachypteracias leptosomus (assembly GCA_013401335.1). Classification (NCBI taxonomy): domain Eukaryota; kingdom Metazoa; phylum Chordata; class Aves; order Coraciiformes; family Brachypteraciidae; genus Brachypteracias; species Brachypteracias leptosomus. The sequence continues at coordinate 167,894 of VYZX01000059.1, forward strand.
CACAAGTGTGCATTTTGCCAAGTGTGACTGTAATGGCATGGAGCACAGAATTGTGCTTGGTTTGAAGGTCAAATATGTGACTCCCTGTCTTGCTGGACTGAAGTTTATGATGACATTATTGAGCACAGGTGACGCTTTCCACCTGTTGTGCTGACTGGCTGCAGTGCTATGTAAACCTTGAGTAAAAGGCTGTTGGTCTGATTTCTGCTTGATTTAGGGTCTTGATCCTTCATCAAAAGTCGTTTTGGGCCTAGAGCTTGAGGTTGAAGGAGAGGGAGAGTGTTGCTGGGCACAGCAATGTGCACTCTCCTGACCTGGTGTCTTTCCTCACAGCAGAGCCCAGAAAGCATCTGATTGCAGTTAGCAAAGTTACAGGCCGTGATATGACCTGCTCTGGGCCATGCTGACAGTGTAACATGAGCATCTCGGGCAAACACAAGCAGAAGATCCAGCATCAGTGATGGTGTGAATACCATGGGGGTGCTACAGCAATAAGTAACTACAGCGGCAGCAATAACGTCATAAACGTGCCGGGGTTTTGTGGCTGGCAAGACTCACAAGTGCTGTTATCTCATGATCAGGTGGCAAACTTAACCTGATCCGCGTTGTGGTAAGAAGGGCAGACCTGTGAAGTTCCTAAATGACAGAGTTGAGATGTCTGTATTTTAATGAGGATAAAGGAAGAAACAAGTGAAAAGTTGCAAAGATGTCTGCATGACATTCTTAATATGGCAGGTCAGGGAGACACCCTTTGAACTTTTAAATGGATTTGGCTGAAAGCGCTCAGGAAGGCAGCAAGGAGGTCACCAAAACTGAGCTGAGGTTCTCCAGGCTGAGCAGCAGTGGGGCTGCTCAAAGCATGAAGTACACCTGAAATGCTCATTTGAATATGGGGCTGAGGATGCCAGATTCATGATCGATATTTTGTCGTTGCAATTTGAAAGTTTACCATAGTCCCCAGAGGTTCGGCTGAGCTTCACGGTATTTTGCTGTCATTTTTAATATTTGCTTTTTTACTGTAAATATTTAACTTCTCAGTGTGATTTTGTGAACTGGCCACTCTGGCCTCAAGTGGATTTTTATCAGACTACTCTTATGGAAAGTTAATGGGAATTAAACCCCCAAACAAATATGTGATACAGTCATAGTCATACTATAATGATTTATACCTGTCATCATTTAACCCCAGGTGGCAACTAAGCACCACAGCACTGCTTGCTCATGCTCCTTATGGGTTGGATGAGATGATTGGGAAAAGTGAAAAAAATAAGGGGGTGAGATAAGAACAGTTTAATAATTGAAATAAAATAAATAACGGCAATAATAATAAATGGAATGCAAAGAAAAATAACGAAAACCAGAGAGAAATAAACCTCAAGAAAAACAAGTGATGCAATTGTAAAAAAATTGCTCAACCGGTTCCCAAGCAGCAGCCCCTGGTCAGCTTTTCCCCTAGTTTCTATATTGAGCATGACATCATATGGGCTGGAATATCCCCTTGGTCAGTGGGGTCAGTTGTCCTGGTTGTGTCCCCTCCCAGCTTCCTGTTCACCCCCGGCCTCTGCTGGCAGGGCAGTAGGAGAAGCTGAAAAGTCCTTGACTTAATGTCTCTAGACTAGTCTTGGTGTCACTGCTCAGCAACAGCTAAAACTTCAGTGTGTTATCAGCATCATTCTCATCCTAAATCAAAACAGCACTGTACCAGCTACTCAGAAGAAAATTAACTATTGGACTGTTGTAGACAGAGGGATTTAGTGTGGTTTCTGTGTTGATTTGATGCACAGGAGCATCAGCTGGTATTATCTGTGTTAGCAGCTTCTGGGTGGAGTTGCACTTCTGAGAATGGCAACAGTAAAGCAGAAAGGACAGGAGGGTTTAGTATTTGTCTGCAAAAGGAGTGATACTGTCTTCCCAGTAATGTTTGATCCCTGCCAAACACCTGCTGTCCATAGAGCTTTGGCTCTGATGCTGGTGCCGTAGTTCTCTACAAAGTATTCAAGAGCTGCACAGGGTGCTGATGCTTCTGTAAATGGATTTTAGTTATCTGCTCAGAAGAGGTTGAAAAGTCCCTGAATTAGACTCTGGAGAAGCTGTTCCTAGTTTTACAGATCATTTGAGTGTAACACTTGATTCTTCCCAGAAGGCAACTACCTGAGATGAAAATATTAAGAATTGGGGAGATTTTGTATTTGAACAAATAAGCAAGTACCAAGTGATATTTTAAAGTTAGACACAAAACTTCTCAACTTTTAGAAATTTATTGAGTTGTAATTGTGAATTGTACCAGCAGCTTTTTTTATGTGATTGTAGCAGGTATTCAGTGCTGAAAACATAGAAGTGTGTTTGGGAACCTGAGTTACAGTTGAAGGTCTGCTGGCAATAGTAATACCACTGAGTCCTGAGGTGAGAAAGGCTGTTTTCAGCATGGAAGTTTTCTGAAGTATATTTTCCTATCCGAATATCACATCTCAAGCAATGATGTAGGAAACAAAAGCCATCATGACAGCCCTGTTAAGCCCTGCTCACAGCATGGACTGAGCTACAGCAGCGCAGAGCTCTCACCCATTGGGACATCAGCCCTGGGAAGTCGTAATTAAAACATCCCCATGTAGGGCTGTCTGTCTGGTGTAGGGTATTTCAGGTCCAACATTGCGATGACTGCAGAGTAAAGCACACAGCCCTGTTTGCATCCTGAATTTTATGTGCAGGCAGGAACAAGGTGTAAGGGATGATGAGGAGTGTGGCAGGGGACGAGGAGGACAGCTGGTAGGGGACAGAGAGGGCAGCTGGAAGGGTTTCCCTTGGGGCTGGGGCTGTTTGTTCACCTGCCTAGTACAGGCAGGGACTGAGGTATTAAGAAATAATATTCTGGTTTGTATTCTTCCTGTGGGGATGCCACGTGCTATTCCTCAGCTCTTGCTTTGAGCTTGATGCCAGCCTGCAGGTGCTGCAAACCGCAGGGTAATCCCCAGTGGGCCTGGCTGCTTGGGCAAAGCCAAGGAGAAACCCACTTCTCTGGTCAGTTTTGGAGCAAAACACACAAATGTTTTATTGGCCAAAAGATGCATGGCCTCTTGGTGCTGTTACATGTTAGATGCACTTTGGATGTTTTTAGTGTCCTCACGTGAGAAAGAAGCTGTGGATGAGACAGCATCACGTATGTGTATTCTCTAATCTGTGTTTTAATTGTGCTTCCTCCCTTCACTATTCCTTGTAATGGGAATTACAGCTGAAAAGGTTTTGTAAGAGAAATACTGTCAAGACAGTTTGTGCCTAGGAGTATCAGATGTTTCATTTCAGGGTACAATGAGCCCTTCTTCAGAAATAAAAATCACTTGAAGGTCTTCCTTTTATCATATTTTATTTATTCTGAAATAAGTAGAATTTCACTCCACAGCCTGTCATCTCAAACTCTGAAAACTGGAAGAGTTTCTACAAAAAGCTGGCAAAAGAGGAGGTTCAGTGGCTGTGCCATGCACATCTTCTGCTGTGCTGCAGACTTCTCATAGGTGTGCTCCATGGGTTCTGCTTTTGTCAGCTCTTCCTTGGGATGAGCGCAGACAGCAGGAAAAAATGAATTGTCTGTGTTCTGCTGCTTAAATTTATCTAGAGATTTCACCCTCAGCTGATAAAAAATTTGCAAACCAATCTGCAGTCCTGTGCAAAAAGATTTGTGCTTGCACCAAACCCCAATTTGTTGTTACTGTTCATGTAAAAGAATACATATAAGTGCTATTTTCTAGAGAAATGGAGTTAATCTTATTCAACACCATGCATAGACCAAAATTAAACAGAAAGTGTTGAAGCAATTTTATCTAAGAAAGGAAAAAAAGCTCACATTATAGCAAAGTACTTATTTACAGGGATGTGTCATGGTTTATGATCATCCCTGAAAGAATCATCATAGTATTAAAAAAATAATTCAGGCTGAAATGTCACCCCATTTCTTTCCTGATGCAAACAAGCCAGTTAAAGCTGAAGACCAGAGCTAAGACACTTTATTTAAATGACGTATTTTTGACAAATAGTTTATCTGTGGAAAAAATGCAAATTGAACAAGGCTTTTTTTGCTGAACTATTTGCTGATTTAATCTAAATATCTTCCATTGTGAGATATTTTGCCTACATTTAAATTTGAAAAGAAAAAATGAAAAAAATCATGCTAAAATAGGCATTTCATTCAATCCCAAACTGATCAAGATTGTATTATTCATTTCACCAGTAGAACTGAACTGGTCCTCCCCTTTCAGTTGGTGACACAACGTGTGAGACAATCATGAGGCCACCATGTGTTCCCTGGCAGCTGATGGAGATGAGATGAGTGTTGGCTGCTCCCCCAGGGAGAGTTCTGATGGGCCTAGAGGCACAAACACATGTTCCTGCATGGATTTGTAGAAGTTACTGCTTTTTAAGGGAAGAGAAACCACATTAAATTTGTGGGGTCAATTTCCTCTTCTCCAAACCCTTTTAGTTCAGCCTCCACCATGGGAGCATCCCTGCAGGGAGGGGTGCCCAGCCAGGACTGCTGCCCTGCCCCATCCCACTGGCACCTCCATGGTGCCCACGCCTGGTGGAGTAGCAGCCACAAACCCCAGTGGTACCTGGTCAGGGAGGCAACGTGCTAAAATGGGATTATAACCATCTATGTCAATAGGATTTTCTGTTGGGCAGATATAAAGGGTAGAAATGTTTTAACTCTAGGGAATTACTCTATTTTTTCAACTGGGTGAGCAGCAGTGCTGTGTCTGTGGGTCATCCAGCTAATACGTGGAACAATGATGCTTTGGAATAAGGAGTAAAGACCTGGATGAAAATAGGACAGAAGTGAAGGGATGTCCTAATTACTGTGGTCCCTACCAACCTCTTAGAACTGACTCATTCATCAGCTTCACCATCACATGAATTTTATGTATGATATTGCAGTGGTCAAATAATTCCTTTTATTTTAGAGGAAAAGAGCAGAGATCTGGATCATCACACTGAAGTGAAGAAATGTGTATTTCCTAGTTGTGCTGAATGCAAGATTTCTGAACCACTCCAAAACCAGTATGGTAACAATAGTGAGCTCACCAACCCGGGTGATGTGATCTCTAGCAATAACAGAGGCAAAATGTCTTGTCTTTCAATGCACCAGATTAGTTCCCAAAATAGCTTGCAAATTCCTATATCTGCTAGCTCTAAATCCAGCTGTGTTTGCACAGCATAGTTTGAAATGGGTCTTTGGCAAAGAGCAAGTGTATTTATTTCTAATAGACACACAGAACACACCATGGCCTGCCTTTCTGGCAAATATTTGGTTAAATGGATGTTGTTGGGAACGTGCCCTGCTCTGCTGTTGTTGACACTAAGGATTTATTATTGCAAATTAGAGGACAAAATGGTTTGAAGTTTCCAAAGGCGGGTGAAAAAATCCACAGGTTTGTTCCTGAATGCTGATTGCAGAGGAGTTTTGTCCCACTGTCAGCCAAAATGGGGCTTTTATTCCTCATGTGTACTTGGATCAGGGTAAAGAATCACAACTGATATTTAACTTGATGCTGCAGTCATTGCTGTGTTATGGGACAAATCCATATATACAAGGGCCAGCTTCAGCAGGGCCAGCCTACATCTGTAGGGATCCTTGCATGCTTGAGTTATTCAGGCAACTGCTGGCAAGATGAAAGGCTGAATTTATCTCAGTATCATAAATCTACTGCAGCTTTTAAAAACAAAAGAGACCAAGTTAACACTGGTTTTCAACCAGACATGTCATGTCTGCTCTACCAAGGAGATAGCTAGCTGTTTTTTCTGGTTTGGAGGTAGAAAGGCTACAGTCATTCTGGAAAGAGAAATGTGGGCATGAAATGGTTCGATGTCTCCTAAGCCATGGATTTGCTTCATGAGAACAGCCTGCAGTTAAATAAATCTGGAGAATTGTGCTGGTGAAGGTGCCCTTAAGAACCAGCCCAAGGGGGAAGAAAGTGAGATGGGAAAGCTCCAGCAACCTAGGAACTGCCATTAGGAAAAATAGTTTTATCTTTCTTGCAGGTAAACTGGTTTTGGAAGTAGCTGACCTAAAAATAAAATAGAAAACACTGACATCAGCCCTCAAAGTGTTCAGGGTGCATTTGCTCTGCATTCACACCTGACTGCCTGTTCATGTGCGCTGCTGGGATACTGGCAACCTAGCACGTGAGGGACGGGGCTGGCAGAAATCTGAGATCTTTTTATTTTCTATTTTGTTGTATTTGGAGAACATGTTTGTTTGATGGCTCCGAGACCCAGCCTGGACTCAGCCCAGCTGAGGGCGGTGAGCCTGCGACTGCTGCGGCTGCTGGCTGTACCAGCAGGCAGCCCCTCCCTGGCTGCCCTATTAGTATGCTTTTATTTATATAAAAGAGAAGAGTAGAGGATACAAGAGAATATAAAAGAGACTGAAAGAGATTCACATTTCCTTTATCTTTTAATTTTTTTTTCTAAATTCATAGTGTGGTAGTTAACACATGCAGGCAGGATGCAGAAGGCTCACCGTCCAGTCAGGTTTCTATCAGACAACAGTTTGAGCTGGCTTTGCCCACAAATTTATAGAAATACTGTAGCAGCTGTTGGGTGTCAAGACTTTCTCATGGAATCCTTCAGTTGCTGTACAGGCACTTTAGTTAGGCGAAATACCGAGAGTTTTTGGAAATTTCAGATCAGTAACTGGTTTTATCTAGCCTCTGATAAGTGGATATTTGGCTCCTGAATAGATATGTTGTGCTCCAAGATAGAGCATTATTTGCAGCCTGTGATCACAACTCTGTGTGTGTTCCTGATACTGCAGCTGAGTTTCTGTAGCTGTGGTGGAAACAGATCTCTAAGAAATGGGATGGGGACGCTGCTGCTGCAGCTTTGTGGGGAAAGGGAGAGAGCAGGCTCTGAGCTCTGCTTCCAAGTGGTTCTTTACTCAGAAAACAATTAAGTGAAAAAGAATTGTGATTATCCTTCGCATCAAGCTTTCTTCCCTCCAGTTCTGTTCTGTATTTGTGTGAAAACATAATGACAGTTAAATGAGCTTTGTTAAATCTTTCATAAAACACGTTAGCTGTGGAGAAGACAGAAGACTTTAAGTCTGGTGATTTCCCTGCAGACTTTTCTTGCAGAAACTCCTACGAGTACTGAGGTCTGCAAATCTATGATTCCTACAAGCAGTTGCTCATTTCTGCACATAGAAAAGAGTGGCTGTTTCGAGAGAGAAGTCTCACAGATACTGAATTTTCTTCTATTCCATCTGAAGTAATTTTTTTCCCATTTCCAAATGAAAGAAAAAAGGATCTGTACAGAGAAGAGGCAGGATTTTGGAGACAGCTCTAAATTTCTTAGATAATCCCATTTCCTGGGTATAAGTGGTTTGATAAACTACCCCTGTATATGAAACCCCTGTATAAGAGCAATCCAGGTCTGCATTTTACAGAGATTTTGGAAAAAGCAAAGGCTGATGTTATTAAGTTGTATCACAGATGACTGACAGCTGCATTTCCAATTTCATTGGTTATCACAGAGCTGTCTGGATTTATTTTGTACTAATTAGGTTTTAGCATGTCTCAAATTTTTGTTTGTATCTTTTTATTATATTAATGCCTTGAAAAGATTGAAAAATGTGGCTAGCAACCTACACAGTATCTTTCACAAATCTAATCTAAATGCCTTGAAAAAGAGGTCCTAGCTGACAGAAAACTTCTGTCCTCTGTGTCTAACTTATTTATATTCCTAGATGCCTCTTTTAGCTGGGTTTCCAGTCCCCAGTGCAGTGGATTTTTGCTGCTTAAAATAAAGCAGTTCCTTTGCAGGCCAACAAATATGCTTCCAAGTCAGGAAGACAAGTATTTGACTTCTGTCCTTCACTGCCCTGTGCTGATGCTGTGAGGAGGTGGGTTGTTTCTGTGTTGATTCTGATGATATTGGTGCATTGAATGACTAGACATTTCCTCTGTGACTTACAGCAGTTCAGAATAACAAATATTATTGCTAACTTCATTTTGTGCAGAATAACTGACGTGAAGCAATGCAGCATTTTGTGTCTCCTTGTTTAACAAGGCTGTAACTTGTGCAGCATGTGTTTGGTGTGAAAAGACAATTTAATGGAGGTTTATTTCCTCCCATTTACAAATCAAACCCTCCTAATAAACAATGAGTCAAATCACAGGGAGCTTAGGGAGATGCTTCATCTCTCATATGCTCTTTTCTTTGCTGGATAGAGGATGCTTTGAGGCAGCAGCTACATTTCCCTGTCTCTCTCTGACAGTCCAGACAGAGCACAGCGGACTGTTGGCTTTAGCATCTCACAGAGCACTACAAAAGGAGCATAAAAAGAATAATCTCCTCTTCTTATACCTTTGCCTTTGGGGCTTACTGTACTTTTAGTATAGTTTGAGGCCATGACATCAAACTTTCACCTGAAACTAGTTCATCCTGCAACTGGGCTGCATATTTGGTGTTTGGAGAGCAGTGGTGTTAGCCATATACAAGCTTCTTTCAGCCCTTTACTTGGGTTTAAAATTCTGGATTAAACTCCTGGGCCAAAATGCTCTTGTCCATTCTTTGAACTCACAGTAAGGAAAAGATGCTGCTGCAGAGAGGGCTTGGACCCACATTTCAGTCAGAACTGTGCAGGTAATTAAAGATCACCATCAAAAAATAAGAGAACAAAATTGTGCAGAGTGAGAATTAACAGGATTCTGGTCCTTATAATTATCCCAATTAAGAGTCAGGGTGTTGGGTGTCAGGGTCCCTTGGGGCAGGTTTTGGGTACTGCAAGCAAAGGAGCATTCTCTGACTCACCTTTGTCCCACCGTTCATGAAGCACAGCCTGGGTTGACTGTCCCTTTCTGGTATCTCTGAGGACTTCGATGGTGACCTGCCATGGGGACATGCTGGTGCTTCTAGTATTTCTGTTTTGTACTGCTATCTTCTAGGACTCATTATGGAGCTGTGAGTTGCCTCATTCATTCTCTGAAGTGAAATTTGAGTGGTCTGGGGTCAACCTGTGTGACCATACCCACCTTCTGTTCTCTCAAGCTCATTTTTTTAGTAAAATAGAGTTATTTATTCCACTTTGTCATTTTGTACATCATTTTCATACGTGAGTGATAGAAGGGTGATATGAAGACAGACTGAGAGAGTTGGGGTTATTCAGTCTGGAGAAGAGAAGGCTACGAGGAGACCTTATTGTGGCCTTCCAGTATCTTAAGGGGGCCTACAAGAAAGCTGGGGAGGGACTTTTTAGGATGTCAGGTAGTGGTAGGACTAGGGGGAATGGATCAAAAGTAGAGGTGGGTAGATTCAGATTAGATGTTAGGAAGAAGTTCTTCACCATGAGGGTGGTGAGACACTGGAACAGGTTGCCCAGAGAGGCAGTGGAAGCCCCATCCCTGGAAGTTTTTAAGGCCAGGCTGGATGGGACTCTGAGCAACCTGATCTAGTGGGAGGTGTCCCTGCCCATGGCAGGGGGGTTGGAACTAGATGATCTTTAAGGTCCCTTCCAACCCTGAAAATTCTATGATTCTATGAAAAGCGAAGCCAATGAAGAGAGGACCATGCAATAGGGTCTTTGTATAGGCCAGTGCACTTACTGAAGCATGCCCTGTTTGCTCAGGGTTTTAAGCTTTTTTGGGGCAGGAACTATCCCTCTGCATAGGTCTGAATGAGTCCTAAAAGGGTGGCACCCAATTTTGAGTGGGGCCCTTAAAGAGTGATCACTCTTGCTAAAGCAGACACTCACAAGCACTAATTGTTGCTGAGGCCATTCAGGGAGATATAAAATACTTGTGTTTGGGCAACAGCAGCAGCATGTTTCTTAGGAAGAGGTTTGAGTGACTAGGGAAAAAGGCGTGAAGGGCAAGCATGGATTCAGGAGTAAGATCTACAAAGACAACACTGCTGGGTGATGTTTGGCAGCCTTGCCATCTCCTGTGTGCCCTGATAAGGGAAGCGAGTCCATGGAACCAGAGAAACCACCATCCTGGCTTTGCATATTCTGATCTGAAGTTACACCTGAAATCATGACTGTGTATACGTTTGCCAAAAACACAAGGGAAATTCTCATGGCTGCAGCACTGAAATAACAAGATACTTCCTCAAATTTAACTGTGTGTTTGATATTGACTCAAACCAGTCTGAGCACACAGTGTACAGGGATGTTGACACACCTGCCTACTTGGCAGAAACTCTATGTTATAGTCCAATTCTATATTTGTACCTGGCTTACCATTTGATACATGTTCTAAAAGCTGCATCATTTAATGTTCTCAATAGGCTGACAATCAAAAGGAAGCCAAGTATTGAAAACCAGCCATTGCAAGGAGAATAACTGAGTCCCATTGGCAGAACTGTAGACAGGAGTTTGCATTACATCTCCTTCCTCTTCTCCATGTTGTGCCTGAATAATGTGCAATCATTGTGCCAAATTCTCTATTTCTTAGGACTGATTTACATGTTATGTGGGAACATTAAAAACTGCAAAACACCCAGGACTGGAGTGCTCTGACAGGTACAACTCAGAGTTACTCCTTGATTTCTCAGCCTGTAGGTGGTTTTGCTGCATGAGTGGATGGTTTTTCTGCAGCCAAATCATGCTAGAAATGAAGGGGAGTATTTAAGAAAAGGCTAAGATTCTCAGGTGATATTGTTCAAACAGCTCAGGCTATTTAAAAAAACCCCAAACAACACAACAAAACACACAAAAGACGACTATGATACCTTACAAAACCTCTAATGATGAAATCATTATAAAATCAAGATAAATCTGGTCATGGAAATATGTGCAAAAAATTTCTAGCATTGATCCTGTCAAAGTATTGACCTTGTGCCCTACCCACTAGGAAAAACTCCTTCCAACTTGCTGCTTTGATGTCAAAAAATGTGACATTTGTCCATCATTTTCTTTAACTGAATTAAGCTAGTACTGACCGAGTAGTTTGCAACAGCTAATGAGAGCTGAGCACCATTTGGGATGCCTAAATCAGGGCCAAGTTATCAGATGTTCAGAAGTGCCAGTGTGGCTATTTATGAAGATGTTTGCCATGCCCAAAAGTTGACATGATAATTTGGAAACCTTGTTTGGTTACAAATTCAGTCCTGGATCAGCTGCATTCAAAAGTCACCAATTCAGAGGCAGTGTCGGTGTTTTGTAGCCCAGGCCAGCTGCACAGCCAGGGTATGGAGCAGAGACCTGGTCACAGGGAGAGCCTTTGCCTCCCTATAAAATCAAATGAGGGGAAGAGTGACACCTCATATTGGTAGGTAGGACTATACCTGAGAAGTCTTTATCAACAGTATCTTAGCTATCTTAGGGTTATCTTAGGGTTTCCAAACTACAGTGTTTAGGGGACTGGGCATTTTAGGAACCGTAGTACCTATGCTGGAGGCTGAAGAGACTGTCTGCATCTGGTCCTCTGCTGCGTTTTGATTTCTGGAGCTGGTTTGCGATGATGTTAGGGCATCAGGAAGGGAGGCTGCTAACTATTACTGCTGTAATCTCCTGTTTAAGAACCGCATGCAGCTTTGAAGCAGAGCCATATGAAGACATCACCATTCTGGTTTGAGACATCACAGCAGAAAATTAAATAAGGAGATAATATAAAAACTGCTTTACAAATTATCTCACTGGTATTATGAAGGTGAAGCGGTGCAAATAAAATACACAGAGCACTTCCAAATCCATTAGCAGTGGATATGCTTAGAAGCCCCATGTTTATTATGGAAATTTTTGGGCAGGTGTCCATACATTGATAAAAATGCATACTCCAAGCAATGCTCATGAAGCTGAGGCTGGAACAGCAGTCGGGGAGCTGTGCAAGGCACTGACACTAAGTATTCTCCCAAACTGTGCACATGCAGAAACAAAGACAAGGCTGGGAGAATCAGAATTAATGGCAAACTAATTAAACAAGGAGAAGGGACTGTTTCAAAAGTGCTTATAGGAAGAATTAAGCCTGTTTAATGCAGTAATTAGGAAAAAAGAGAAAAATCATTGTATATAATCAGGGAATCAGTCTGACTAACACCAAAATCAAATTAATTTCAAATGCATAGCTGTCTTTGCCTTATTAATCCTATACTATGGTATAAGGTCTAAACAAATGAAGAAGCACACGGTGTTATAGATACAATAACTACCTGGTCGTGCAAAAGGGGAGAGGGTATACAAATAATTCTAAGGGCAATGTTAACTTCAAAGCAACTTGTTTGTAGAAAATCAGGTTCAGGAGCAACAGAGGATGGTAATAAGATGAATTTTGGAAAAGAGAGTGAAAGATTACTGTGGGCAACACTGCGTGAGATTTTAAAGCATAAAACACTCCCTCATGCATATGACCAAGCTGCTGAGACTTGGAAGCTTGCCTAGAGCTGGGATTTGTATTATGGACACTGCTGAGAAAATTCTGTATAAACTTGTTTCTGTGGAAGTGAAAAAAGCAATATAGGCATCTGCTGACATATGAGCATAAAAATGTCACCCACAGGATTTCAGATTCAATTTAAATGAATAAACTTGTTGTGGATTAAATAAACCAACAAAGCATATCCATATGGGATACTAAGAAGTGCAGTTCCTAAAAAAAATTTCTTTCCCTTTTCTAACGGCAGAGCAGCTGAGGAAGAAAGCAAACTATCATGTTTTTAACTACAGTTGTGCAGACACGACTGTTTGAATGGTTTGTACAGAATTTTATCACAAAGGGAAAACAAAACATTTATGTCTGAGCTGCATGAGAAGCTGTAAGAATGCAACAAGGAGAAGAGATTTATTTGATTTACAGGGGAGAAATCTGGCCATGTAAATTTCAGTCTCACCATACTCTAAGTGAAAGTGAGAAAGGGATGCAGGTGAAGCAGAAACATCTCTTTGTATGATACCTTCAAACCACTGGGAAGTGCTCATGTAACAGCAGTGGGCTTCCAGGTACAAGACTTTGTAAGCTATGTTCGGTTTTCTCAAGTAAGACTAGGTGAAGGATGTAGTTGAAGCTTTGTATGTGGAACATGTGGATAAGGTATCAGTGGTCACACTGCAGGGCAGGTCAGTCTGGTACACATTCGCATGACGCCCTTTCTGCTTGATGTCAAATTCAAACACTGCAGAGCTCTTGGGTGGTGTCTGCTTATACCATATGGGGAGACTGCACTTGTAACAAGACTATGGTGGTCTGATGTTTTGAGCTGGATGGGAGTATGTGAACAGGAGCTTCATAGTGTTAGTTATTAGATATGTCTTCTTGTTTTGCCAATAAGTGTGTCTTACTACCACAAGACTGGGAAGGGCTAGTGGGTCGTTCGTTCCACTCTCTTTCCTGCACCATGGCTGCAAATGTTAAACCCGAACCTGCCGGGAGAGCTTAGGGGGTTCCCCTGGTAGATGTGCACACCTGTGTGAGCTCTCTAGGTGCTTCTTTGTCTCCATTGACCAAGAAGCTCCAGATGGCTAATTCACATGTGAACATTTAGTCTGCAGACATCTTGAGTTACGAGAGATGAATCTCACCTCTGTCATTCACATTAAGTGGATCATGACCCAGAAAATAGTGTGACTTGCAACACAGCTCCCTTGTCAAAGGAAAGAGGAGAGAAAACAGCAGAAGAAAAACGGGAAATTTGACAGCAGGTTCAAGTTCCTCCTTTTTTGTTGGCCTGTGCATGGCTGTCTTCATTTTACACCATTTTTGTTAGGTTTGTGGGTAAGAGGGGAAATGGATTGATTTGAGATGGAGGTAAGCTGATAGGTGAAGTAAAATGAAAGAGAGCCTCTGTGTCTGCAAAAATGACAGTATTCTGGTTACTAATGCTGTGTGTGCTTTCAGCAGAATTACAAATATTCCTGCTGTAAAGGCAATCATGTTGTAGGTGGGTATGAGTGAGAGAAGATACAAGTGTTGAAAGAATTACAGCATAGGCTACAGAGGTAACAGATCTTTGCCTTTTTTGTTTCCTGGTGCTTAAGCACAGCAAGTCAGGGGAAAAAAAAAACGAAATATTTAAGGCTGTCATGTCAAGAAGTCAGAAATGTGCCTGAAGTAGCATCATGACTACATAGTGTTCATGTCCATGGGTGCTCAGCATCCAGGCCTGCAAGGTTCTGAGCACCCACTGCAATTACTGGGAGTAGAATTCACAATGATGCAGCCCTTCTCCTTGGCCCTGTCATAACTTGTGCTAGAATCTGGTGGTTTCCTGTGCTGGACAAGAGGGCTTTGTGCTGCTGAGATGAGTAAGGTGCCATAGTGTACGCAGATACATCATCTACTCTCACACATAGCTGTCTGTGGATGGAGGAACCAAGTGTCCTGGTGGCCACATGGCTGCTGTGGTGCTTAGGACAGACACTGTTGCGGGTGCTGGAGAGTGGGACTGTAGAGGAGGACAGGACTGTGGTGGTCTCTCTGACATCCTGCAGTTGTGTGCCAGGTGCCTGTTTCTGTCTTTGCTGTGCATTTGGAAATGGAGATGTCTTCCCTTCTGGTCAGGCTGTGCTGATGCTTATGAACAGAGGTGGCCTCTCCTAAAATGCTTGTGATGGTGAAAGTTGAAGACTTCCCCCTTCAGAAAGGCTATAGGGGAGCACAAAAGGTTCAGAGAGAATGGTTTTGATAATCCAAAGGATAGTAAACAGAAGAGAACAACAGAGCTTTGTGACTTTTTGAAGAGAAAAAGAGATGAGAAGGGGCATGATAGAGGCCTATAAAACCCAGAGTGGCCTGGGAAGGGGGTGAACATCTCATTCACTGACTCTTCCAACACAAGAACTCCAGGCCAACCAATTGCACTAAAAGTGTCAAAACAAAAGACGTGGGGTTTAAGAAAGATTTAGGCATCAGGTTTAGGTAAGCTGTGGAGCAGATGGCACTGAAGAGCTGTGGTTGCTAGAGGTGTTGGGATGAAGTGCTTTGCTCTTATTTCTCTCCCCTCCTAATTCAGCAGCTTCAGATCAAGAAAGTCTAACTCTTGAGGGGCTTGGGCCCCTTAGCACGGTTTCTCAGGAGTGTCCCTTGCCATCATTTCCCAGCAGATATTCCTCTTGCCATAACTGCTGCTATCTTTGCTAACATACAGAGAAAGGAAGCAGGGCCGCTCCTTATCTCCCTTTCTCGGGAAGGCTTGGACCTCCAGGAAATCTCATGCCTGAACAACTTCTAGCACAAGCTTCTGCTGGAGAAGGTGTCCCAGGCTTGTGCTTTGCCCAGGCTGTGGCAAAATGCCTCCCTGGCATGCTCCAGACTCCACACCAGGTTCAGTTAGGCAGCATAAGGTGTTTTCTGTGTGCCTTGGGGGGTTCCCGTTCAGGAAGCAGAGAAAAAGAGGCCATCAAACTTTTATGGCAGGTTGTAGTTAATTTACATGAGAACTCTTCTTCCATTTCAGTGCATGGAAAATGTTTTTATAGTATCTCTGCATGATGTCTATTCCAATCCTCTTACATCAATAACCATCTTTTCAAGACTGAATTTATTCATGAAAACACAGCAACTTTCTCTGAGAAGCCTGAACTGCTAGAGAAGTCAAAGATGATTATCTATTTATTGTGAATTTTAAGAACCTTTGCTTTAAAAACCTACTGTATTGAGTCTTTTCTTCTGTACTTTGAATGGAGTAATTTTACCCTGAATTTGTTCTCGTACATCAACGTTGCCTAGTCCTGTGCTAAGTAGCAACAGCTGAACTGCTTCAGCTGTTCAACACTGCAGTTACATATCTTATGCAAAATGCTTTTACAGTGAGAAACTGTGAACAATTGTTTCCTGCTCTTCTTTGCCATTCCACTAATGACTTCAGAAGCCCTAATGTATCCAGGCATCAGTGTCCTAATTTTTGTAGCTGTAACTTGTCTGGAAGCTACTCCATACCCTTGGTCACCTCAGTCACCCTCTCTGTCCCCTGACAGTTTCTACTGTCTTCTTCTGGGAGGACTGCTCAGAGTATTAGACTGCACAGAATATTAGAACTAGGTGTATAGAGTGGCATAATACTTTTTGTCAAACGAAGAAATGCTGGATGCTCTGTCCATAGAAGGGACTCTTACACATGACCACTGCATGAGTAAAATGTCCTTGTAATGAAATCCCCAAGTGAATTTTCACAATAAGCTGCTCCATTTGTCCTTCTTTTCCCTTTCCTTCTGAAGTGTATGACAACCTCTGTCAGCTTTGCATCTTCTTGGGTGGAGCCCTTTTCCTCATTGCCTGTTTTCCCCATTTCTATCAATTTTCTTCACCTGGACAGTGCTTCTCCTTGGCACTTCAATGCACTACATTACATTACTCAGATCCTCCCCTGCAAGCATAATGACACTGTTCAAACTAATAATGATAACCATATAATGAAAGCTGGCCACACCTTTTGGCTACTCTCATCTAAACTCTCTAATCGACTTGCCTTGTCAGGGGTTGGGGAAATATTGGTGGGTAAACACTTATGAGTCACAGCAGTTTCTTGAAGTCACCTGTCCAGGAAGCAGGAAAGTGCCCAAGCTCATGTAATCCCTCAGCCAGGGACCTCTCTCTGCTCAGCATTGTTTTGCTGGATGTGGCCCAGACAGACCTGCTTTTGTCTTTTTTTTTCCCCCAATGAAACACAACAAAGTTTTCCATATTTCATCATTGGGTAGCTGTTTTGAAAAAAATGCTCATGTGTTGTTCTTGAGTTATTAGTGTCAATTAATACCAACCCAAATCCCATTGGAGGACAGCAGAAGTCCCACTGTGGATTTCCGATAGAGTCTATCATTCTCTCTCTGCAAAGTCTATTTGTGCTACAAATATACCCTGCCTCTTCTATGGGTATGTGTCAACCCTGAGATTTTGGCAGAGTGAAAGCCTGGTATCAACACACTTTTCCCCTTCCTTTCCTCCCTGCAGACAACAGACCATCACCACAATCACTGCTTTTCAGCTCACAATTAGTAATTTGCAGCCTCCTCTGACCTCCTCCAGGGCACTGAAGTGTCCCTCATTTCACTTTCATTTATTTCACTCCCAAACTTCAACCAACCAAATCAAATTACTGTCATGGTAATTCTGAGCATGTGTCTCTACACAGAGATTAATGCAGCTGAATTTGCCCACTTTAAAAGTTAATTCAGATTAACTCCCCTGGGTGCCCTGTGCAGTAGAGTCATCTGTGGTCTCCCACAGAGCCAAGAGACTGGCATCTTCCAGGGAGTTAGGGAAATAAAAAATACCTAGGGTGGGATTAATGTCACTTAATCTCATAAAACCCCTTTCTAGTCCACACAGAGCAGTGAGGCACAGCTCTGCTGGCCTCAGCTTTGCTGGAGCGCTGGACTGAGGGCAGCTAGGCCCTGATGGATATCTGGCACCATGTGAGATGATTCTCACTCCTTAAGGTGAGTCAGTATCCTAAATGTGAAGGAAACTACATCAATTCTGTAATGTTATGATCAGTGACAACTATAATATACACTAAGCTAACTGCGCTCCAGAAAAATGTCCCAAATAATTATGAAGTGAAAGAGCTCAGCACTGTGAAAGTCAAACTGTCTTGAATGTAGGAGCTGGACTGATTGAGGGTCACCCAGAATAGCTTGGAATGACTTTCAAAAAAATTGAGTTTCCAGCTTTTGTTTTGTTTGAATCAGTTTTCAGAGCTCAGCCCTGGAGCATTACCTACTGAAAACTAGTGGATCACACTCAATTCCCCTAATCTGTTGTATCACAAGCAAAACTGGAACTATAAACACAGATGTCTAGTGCCATTAGAGATGCTAGAGATCTCAACCACCCACAAGGGTTGGCAGGTATAGCACAGGGTCCATAGGACACCCATACGTTTCTGGAGCATTCAAGGGAGACCAAGCGGGATGTCCTGAAGCACCACAGATGGTACTGATGGCCCCTGTTGAGGCAGAATTGCTCCCTTTGCATCCTTATTTCTGAACCTAGATCCTCTCCTGTCTCCAGTTGCTGTCCTGATGATCACCCACCTAGACTTATGTAGAGCTTTTCCTCAGAAAGCTGTTAAAACTACTTTGTCAGAATAAACATTTATTTGGGTGAAGGAAGAAACCACTCTCCTGGTACCTTCGTAAGCCATACAGGGAACCTGTGAATGTAGAACAAGTACTTAAGGTTATGGTTTCATCAGCATCTGAGCCAACCTGATGGCTCCATCTTCCCTCCTGTCCTTCCTCCTGCTCCTTGCTCAGTGACGGCTCTTCCTCCTTTCCTCCTGGCTCAGAAGTCCCTGGTACCTCCTGCAAGAGAGTTCCAAATTGTCCACTCATTTCTGGTGGATTAGTGAGTTAAGCTGGCTCAGAGCAGTGTTGATATAGTTGGCATAACATAGGAATCAGGAACATGGCTGAGAACAGAAGAGAATAAAGGAGAGTGATGCCTCCATCCCTTCTCAGCAGCAAATTGAATCATCTGTTAGATTGAGCTGTTAAATTGATTCAGATTGTTGTGTGAAACTCCATCAATGATAAATTTCTAAACTAGGTGGTATGAATGTGTTCTTCTGTGTTTTCCTTAGCACCTAGAACATCTGTGATGATGAGCCAAGTGCTAAACCAGCCATAAACCCTAAAAAAATCAAATAATCACTGTGACACTGTAGACCATCATTTGCTGTATGAATAATTTGAAAATATTATACTATGCTTGCAAATGCCTCAGGGAAATAAGGAACTAGAATCATTCCCTTAGTGTGACTGCATAAGCTGTAGTTCAGAGAGGATGTATGACTTATGCAGCCACAGTAACATTGACATCGCCACAGGGAGCAGATTTCATCCTCAACCCATGCTGTAAATCCTGATGCGCCTGCACACACTATTTCCAGTTCAGAATATAGGATCATAGGACAGGATCACAGGAGAACTGAGCTTGGAAGGGACCTCGGGTGGAGTCCAACCTCCTGCTCAGAGGAGAGTGAGCCAGGAGCACAGACCAGGTTGCTCAGGACTTGGTCCAAATAGATTTTGAAAACCTGCAAGGACAGAGACTGTACAACCTCCCTGAGCAGCTTCTTCTAATGCTGGATTGTCCTTGTTGTAAAAATGGGGTTTTTTGTATCCCGGACATACTGGCAACAGTATCTATGAACCCTGGAGGGCACTAGATTCCTGAGCTCTTTTCTTGTGGCTGTCCACTCCACCAGGTCTAATATCTTGGCCAAACTCCCATTGATTTCATTGGGTTATTTGTACCCTGGGAGTCTGTCTGTGGTCTGACCACAAGTGTGGAGAGAGAGTCTCTGCATGTGGAGAAGTAGAAAATGTATTAGTGCAGCAAATACCTGAAGTGCATGAAACTCTGTCAAAGGAAATGCATACCCCATTTTAGCATTGTCACATCCCAGAACATCAGGCTATTGTGTTTCTGGAGCTGGTTTATGAACCAAAATGCTAACTGAGTCATAAGCTGGTTCCACCAGACTGTAGCGGCAGGGAAAACCCACTCATGGCAGGAGGAGGAAAAAACTTCTCTGTAAAGAAATGCTATGAGCCAAAACCAGAGTCTTGCAAGGCTTCACTAAGCAGCTAACTACATTTGTACACTTTAGTGCTTTGGGAAACCTTATCTAGAGTAACAGTCATGAATATATTTAAGTGTTTAAACAGCCTCACCCTACTGTGCAGATATCTTGGTGGGTTAATCATAAACACAGGCAGAATCCCTATGGCAGCCAAGGGAAGAAGAGTGGTGTGTCTTGCAAGGGCTGGATGAGTTGCTGAAGGCCAGCTTGACATCAGACAACAGGAAAGTATAGGAGATGGAGGGAAAAAAGCCAAGGTAACGTCACTTCTATTTTTCCTTTTTTCTTTTGGCAGTGAAAATGTAAGACATTCTGCAACAAGAAAAATGAGGTTTAGAAATACATAAAGACTTAGAATTTCAACATTGAGTTGGTTGTGCGATGATTTCATTCATGTCAGCAAGTTTTGTGTTTATTACTTTCCTACTTTAAAAGTCTTTAAGGGAAGATCATCAATTCTACTGAACTGCAAATAGGAGGAAACAAATGTCTCTGGCAAGCATATTCTCTTGTGTTTTTAGAGTTGGTTTTTTTCATGTCCTGAGATTTTCAGAAGCTTAAGTCTTTGCGATTATCTTAGTTCACACTTGAGCATCAACCCAGCAGTGCAAGTAAGGGAACAGAAATCACTTGTAGAACCCTGGTCTGGGTCTTGGAGGCCCGAATTCAAGAGCAGTTTCTATGGCTGCATCATTGGTCTAACTGGTACCTCTCCTTGTATTTTTTGTGATTCTGCCTTGAATAAGTATGTAGAAACAGCAAGCCATGTTTTTCAGGTAGATGCAGGTATGCTTCACTTTACCCAGTGAGAACTTCTTTTGGATGTTCTGTTTGAACTTCTTAGGATGCATCTAAGGGTAAAATTTGACACTTAAATCTTTTAATGCTCAGGTGCGGCAGCTGGAAATAATCTGATTTTCCTGAAATCAATCCAATTAATGACCTGAGGATTAGCTCTAATTGTGAAGTGCTTGTCTTTTTGTAATGAAAAGATTCTGGCTTCTTGCTGAAAGAGAATAGGGGAATGTATGGGTGTTTGTGCCTATGAGCGTATACACATATATATACACATATGCATTTTTATTTGTATATTTCTGTGTTTACAGTAAGATTATTTAAATAGGATGTCCTGCTTGTGATGTCTTTTCTTGTTTCTACCTTCTTTTGCAATAGATATGAGTGTTGTACTAGCAAGCAAATTTTACCCTGACTGTAGTAGACCAAACCCAGGACTTTTTAATGGATTTTGTAGTGTCTTTACAGACTCAGGGATGTGGAACTGAGACCAAAGCTTGGCCAAAGTGCTTAGAGGATTTGCCTGGGAATTTACCTTAAATTAGTATATATAAGTAGTAAATAAACGGTAGTGGTTAAATAAATATAACATAGTGACAAATTTTAATTTGTGTCTACCCTAAATTTTAGGACAACTTCACAAGGTTTTCTGTGTGAAGAGAAAGCCATGTTTTGTTTCAGTAGTTTTCTTCCTTCCTTGAAACAGTCTAAGAAAATGTACCTAAAACTAATCTAGCATTAGATCAACTTTCCTATTCCTTCTGCTGAAATGGATTTGTTCTGCTGAGAGCTACGTGGTTTTGGAGTCCAAGCCATTTACTGTTCTGTGGGTCCAATCCTTCAGAGAATAGAAATCTTCTCCATCAGGTTAGTCTGTGCACCAAAGAGTTCCCAGGCTCAGGGCTTTTAGGATTTTTTATTAGCTTTGGTAAGTGGCAATAGTTTGTTTTTCATTGATTATATACATCTCGTTTCTGTTGATGCAGTTATTTTTAAGAAACCGTAGTTGTAACAAGGCAAAGAGTTGTAACCAAGCAGTGCTAATGCACTGAGGAACTTTAATTGTTCCCAGGGAAATGTGAAATAGCACAGTGACATGAATACAATCTAAAAAACGTTAATACGAATTTTTACTTTGAGGATGCCAAAGTATTTAGCATTTAATTTAGTCCATGGTCTCGTTTTCTTATGTATTGCTATTGTAGCTTCAAAAGTGAACCTGGTTTCTATGGGTAGTGAGGAAAAAAGAGCTGACATTCTACTTACTGATTCTGATTTTATCTCAGATGCAGTTCTGAGATAACTCTAGAGAGATAAGTAATTGCTTTAGAGTTTACATAAACGTTACCTGACAGCAGGATTTAATCCACTAAAAATAAATTGTGACTTCGGTTATTTATAAAGGTGCAAATGACCATATTTTTTAAATGCACAATTAGTACAAGTAAGACTAAAACTCATTTTATAAATGAAAACAAAGCACAGTTGTTCCCACATGTATATCTCTGTGCCACTCCATAGTCTGAATTCATTGAGGCTGCTGGCATGCAGCTCTGTGGTATGTAGCCCTGGAAAGAAACCCACATTGCAGGGCAGCTTTGGGCTGAGGAGGGCACAGGGATCTTGTCAGAGAAACCACCCAGCATGCAGCAAGGAAAGAGCTGGACCTCCCCTTGGCAAGTTCTGGGTGGCTGCAAGAAGCATCTGACTATGCTAACACTGCCTTGGAGGAGGATTTGGGTTTCTCTGTAAGCACTCAGGGAACTGTAATCCCTCCTCTTTCTGCCCTGTGCTTTGGATTCTCATTTGTACCACTGCTGGGGGAAAGGCAGAGGGAGAATCACTGGGGAGCATTTTGCTCTAACCAACCCTATGCCTAGTGGCACAATCTAGTCCTTGTGAGTGAGTATGAAATGAATGTGTGCCGGGGCTCTGGGGTGCTGGTGTGTTTAACTGGATCATGATGGCACCCGGTGTCTTGGAGCTCCATTGCTTTGTGTCCTGCTGCTGGTTTTGCACTTAGATAAAGTGTGGTGGCTTATGAGACCCAGAAACTCCTCTCCACTGAGAAAAAACAAAACAAATATATCAATGGTACGCTGAAGTATTTTGAGCAAGTATCTCCAGAACTTTTTGCCTCAAGGATGCCTTAATTGCGGCCTTCTTCCTCTTTCCTTGTTATGTGCCTCGAATCCTTTTTCCTGGCACTTTCTAGGGTCAGGATGATGTACAGGCACTGGAGAGCAAGTCTATGCCTCCAGCAGGTGGCCTGGGAAGTCTGGGACAAGAAGATCC
Source organism: Brachypteracias leptosomus (assembly GCA_013401335.1). Taxonomy (NCBI): domain Eukaryota; kingdom Metazoa; phylum Chordata; class Aves; order Coraciiformes; family Brachypteraciidae; genus Brachypteracias; species Brachypteracias leptosomus. The sequence goes on from VYZX01000059.1 coordinate 190,490, forward strand.
TGGTGTCACTCTCTGCAGACAGAGAAAGCTTCCCTGGGAGAAGGGGATCTCCTCCAGTCTCCTTTCCCCTCAAGAATGAAGGAGAACATCTGTGACCAGCACCTTGCTGCACACACAGTGGCAATGAAGCACTGGGACATCTCCTGCTAACGGTGAAACTGCTGGTCTTTAACTTGTCATTCCTCTTCTTCCTGTCTTCTTGTTACTTTTTATTGGGGGTTTTTTTGTTGGTTTTTTCTTTTTTCATTTTATTACCTTTTTATTGTTTACTACAGAGCTACTATAAAAGCTCTGGGAGGTTGGCATTCAGGTCTTGCTCCTAAAGCTGCTAATGGTATCACTGAATAACTTCACCTGACTAAAATGAACTGCAAGGATAGAAAAGATAGAAAAGATGACTGATGGTGAGATCTTTGTATGGGACTTGTTAAACATGCATTGACTCCTCTGTGTAACACCAGCCTTGGGTCCTGTCTGTAATGCACTTGTGCTGTGCACAACTCAAGGAAGTTTTGCTGAATTGGTTCTGTTGCAGCTTTTCCCCATCATCCCTTTCTGTTGTATTTTATGTTACTAGTACCAATGGTTGTTTCTTCCTTAAACTCTTTATTACAAGCCCATCGAATAAATACATTCAATGGGGACCAGGGAGGTAGGCATCTCCATTCCTGCAGAAAGCTTGTTACTTGCAGGACACAACTCACGCCTTTTTATTTCAAAGGATGCTCATAATGACCCAACAAGGCTTTGAAGAGGCACCACCAGGTGGCATTTGAGGACAAAAGCACTGGTGGCACAGACAGGCTTTGCAAAGTCACTTCTCCAGCAGGACAGGGTGATGGATAATCTCACTTTGGAGTGGGGAGATTTGCCGACTCCAGCCATGAGCGGAAAAGAACTCACACTGTCTCCCTCCCCTTCACCAACCCAGAGAAATGCTGACATCAATTTGCTTGTGTAGCACGCTAGAGGGGAAGAATCACCTGCCGTCCACAACATGATTTGCCTTCTGAGCTGCAAGCACACATTACTGGGCTCATGTCCAATTTTTCATCCATTGGTATTTCTAAGTCTTCATCCACAGAGCTGCTCTCAATCCATTCATTCCCCAGTTGTTGCCCCAATCCAGGTGCAGGACCTTGCACTTGGGTGAACTTCATAGAGTTCACATGGGCCCACCCATCAAGCCTGTCAAGGTCCCTTCCCTCAAGTGAACCAACTGCACTACTCAGCCTGGTGTCTTCTACAGGTTTGATGAGGGAGTTCATATTACTCAAGAAGGAAAACAAGACATCACTGAAATAATTTTCTATATCCACTGTTTCTACATTTCTTCCCTAGCACAACTGACTTGCTTTTCCTTGTGCTTCAGTCCCTACAGAGCTGCTGAGCTGTCATGAATAGGGCTATTGTCTCAAACTTGAAATAAAAGTCACCCACTATATTCACCATTGTTGGGGTCAAGGAAGGGAGGGTTCCACTGCAGATTAACAGGCAGAATCCTCCTGGCAGAGCAGTGGAAACAGACAGGCTCTTCCAGGCAGCATTTAGCAGCAAAGGTTTACCTGGTACTATCTGAATTGTTTTCAGGAGGAATACTTCCCTTAATGACAACAAGCAGCCTGGATCCTATATAATACCTACAATTAGTCAGAATAATCCCACCCAGCCTCCTATTGCCTTTCTACTGTGATAAGCTCTTTTCAGAAGATGCTTCCTTTTTTATTTTAAATGTATTCCTTAGTAATGCAACAGAAATATCCTTTCTTCTGAGGATTTCAGAGAGCTTTGCAAGAGCAAGCATAGACTTGTTTTTAAAGATGGCAAAATCAAGGAACAGAGAAATTAATGGCCCTACAGAGGCTAGACTATAAATCATAGCTCACAGTTCCTATCTGCTTGCCCAAAAGGCAGGATTATTTGGGACATAGTTAAGGCATGTGAAAAAAGGTGAGGAGTGAAAGCTGATTTTGGCTTTAGAAAGCATTACTAACTTTTGTCACATGCACTGCATTACAGCAAATCTCTGTTTTGGTTTCTGTAATTCCCTGCCACCAACAAATCCCCAGTAGGAATGAACATTGGTTGGAGCAATGTGAGATACTCTTGGAGAGACAATACAGCTGTTTGCTTTTGGTGGAAAGATCATCCTGCAGCATCTCTGTCTTGGAGGAAGGCACAATGCCCAGCAGAGTTTTGAACCCCTTTTGCCTTCATCAGGGATATACCAAAGCCTGGTAGTTTTCTATCTGTGAAGTCCATTGTAAGGGATGTGCCTTTTTTATGCCATTTCCACCAGAACAGAATTTCTGGCAATGCTGGCTAAACCCATCATTTCAGATCTAGGCAGAGCCCTGAGCTATAGCTTGGAAGAGACGCAGCTGATGAGAACAGGGCTCAATCGAGTTGCCTTGTGTCAGTACAGATCATTAATTGCAGGAAATGCCAAGTAATTTCACTTGACACAAATGTCTGTTGTTGCACGTTGAATTAAATCAGATTATCTCCTAGTCTTAAAGAGTATAGAAGCAGAGAGCTACTGCTGATCAGGCACGGCATGCATGTCTCAGTCTCGGTCTGCATGGGCAGGTTGGATAATGGCTATTCCAGACTTTTAAATGGCTCCAGCCTGCACAGCCAGAAACACCACATTTGAAGATATCCATTGTCACTGAAAAGATTACGTTCTTCAGAAATTCTATAAAATGCACAGAAAATCCACCTTACCTCTTCAGGAGACAGTACGAGTAAATAGCTAGCAGGAAAAATACACTTTGCTTCAATTTTGATATTTGCAAAGGTACAGCTTAAAAAAAAAAAAAAGAAAAAAAATCCCAGAAAACAAGACTTTCAGGGTGACTTTCACATGAAAATAAAGTAGGAAATACAGATCAACATTGAAAAAGAAACTTAAGCTAGATACGGAATTGGTGTCAGTCAGCACAGTCTCTCTGACTGTTTCCCCACTTACACCAGCTGGATCCAGCTCAGCCTCCTAGTCAGAATATTCATCAGAAAGCACGAGAGGATAAAGACATAAATATCCCTTGTAGTCACAGTGTGGGGTTTATTTGAGTGTGATCTTTTGCCACACACTAGATGCCAGTGACAAATTCATCTCACGTAACTTAAGACATCTAGAGGTAGGCTGCTACATCCCAGCCAGTCATCCCAGGTAATCAGTATCAAGAACACATTGGAAATTCATCCACATGAATCAGGTACCAGAAGTGTCCATTTCTCCCCATCAGCTGTGAAAGGAGTCTAGACACTTGAGACATCTACATTTGTCCAGATTAATCCCACCCCCATGTGGCAAGTCTGAGGAAGAGGGTGTAAAACCAGTAAAAAAGATTTATCACTTTTTTAATGAGACAGAGAGAGATTGCAATACAGAGAGGTTGTGTAGAGTGCTTTGAGGCAAAGTGGAAGATTTTTTGGTAATATCTGGGGGATTTCACTGAGAAGTCCAAATCATAGGGGTTACAGACTTGATCCTTCAAAAGGAGGTTCATTCCAAAGTTTTATTTGGAGATAGGCTCCTTTCCAGACTACACCAACAGTTATTTTGAGCAGCCATTTCCATCTGTGATACTATAATGTTTGTGGCAATTACGGGAGCTTGACTGCTTCTAAACACCTTGAGAAATACTGCAGTAACTGAAAGTGCTCGGTTCAAGCAAATATGCTTTATTGTTGACAAAGTGTGAATCAGAGCTCTGAACAGAAAACTCCTTTGAGTTGCACCCTGTGAAGGCAGGATGCTCTCAGGGACATTGATGAGAAGCAAATATTGAGACATAGAGATGTTTATTTTAGACACTAGTACTGCTCTAGACATTTTTTACAGCCTTTGTTTGAACAACTTCCCTCCAGCTCCAGTAAAACAAAGGAGCAATATTGATGAGTGATGTTATATTGATGACTATCATAAAAATGGAGAGAGGAAATGTTTGTCTGTGAAACTTTCAGACCCTCTCATCTGAAAGATACAGTTGGCTTTGAATGAAAGGATGATTTTGTGGAAAGTCTGATCTGGTTTTGTGCACTTACTTTTTTTACAAGTTTGGATTTTCTGGCAGCAAATGGAAAACTGAATTGCTGCAGCACCAGTAGAGACCAATTTCCTGTCCAGTTTAATGGCATTTGACAACATTAGCATGAAGCACGGGTGCTTGAGGCTGGCCACTGCTACCTCCCTGATCAGCTCCTCCAGCAGGTCACCTGATGCTAAGTGACAACAGTCCTGTGTCCTGCTTGTAGCCCTCGGAAGCTCCCTGGGATTTGGCTTGGGCAATAACCTAACGCTCTATGAATAATTGCTCAAGGTGATATTATTTTTTTCTTTCTCGTGACTACTTCAAGAGTGGAGAAAGAAGCAGTTTATTTGGTGTGATAGGGTACAGGCTATCCAGAGTGAAAATCAAATCACCCTGCAATGATTGCTGGCTGAACTTGGACACAATTACTGTACCCACTATTTCATAAAGTGCTCAGCTTAAACTTGATATCTACAGAAAGGCTGAAGGCAACGTCTGGTCTTCTGGCTTTCAAAAGATATAAGTCTGTTAAGAAGATAATCCTCTAAAATCGTACTGAAGATTAATTTGAAAGTTTTGCAGAACAGGAGGTTATTCTGGAATATATGACTGTTAAGCTCTAGCATTTCACAGCCCCACTGAGCTAGAAATAAATGAATTCTTAACACTTCAAGAGAAGTGGGATATTCTTCCTGTTTCAAGAAATGTCAGAAACACCTGCTACTAGCCTCTTAATCCAGGAGCATCTTTGACATTGGTCAGCGACTGTCTCATCACTTATTCAGACTGGGACTGAAGTAGGCACGAGAACAGATTTGTGATGAAAGGATAGATTTAAAAGAAAACAGATCCAATGTTGGTGATGTAGGATCACAAGGAAATAGGAAGTGAAAAAGTGTTGTCAGCTCACAGGCAATGCAAAAATCATGACTTCAATCTCATGCATAGGTAGCTGTGCATAGAGAACTATATCCTGTGCTCAAGAATTGGCAGTAGCTTTTGGTAAAACTGGGAGAGCAACCTATATCCCTTATCCTCCACATCTGCCCATCAGGGTACTTGGGTGTGCCCAGCAGGTCTCTTGCTGCTGGACTTCTATACTTGTCTTGCTAAGTGATCTACAACTTTTCCAAGGCTGGAAAAAAAAAGGGTTCTCTGCCAGGTGGAGTGACTTCTAAGCTGCTTTGTGCTCAGATACCTTTTTGTTTATGGAAAGCAACCTGCTTGGCCTCCTGAACAGTGTTTAATCTTAGTATCTACTTGGTAGAGAATCTGATCATGTGTGTGATGAGCTCAGATGCTGAGCACTTCTCACAGCAAGCAGTCTGGTTTTGTTCCTATGCCAGAAAGGGTTCATTTGGGATTAATACTTCCCTGCTGAACAGCCAACGATTATGTTCCAGTGCAAACAACGTGCTGATAAAACAGAAACATCTTTGCAAATGTCACTGCTTAATTGGCATTTACAGAATATTCTCCATCGTCAGTAGAGAGATGCACCAGCCAGCAGTTTGGGCGTCATATTGGTGGGCTGTAGTTTTGGACCTTAAGTCCTAATAGTTGTACTGAGCAGATGGCAGAGCCTTATTTCCCCATCAAAGCACAGGAGAGCTCATGGGTCTGGCTTTGGGACCAAAATGGTTTGGTACAAAATAGGGCAGCCCTAAGGATGTTTCATATCCATGGCCCAGGCAGCCTTCAGTGACTGGGAATGTGTGTATGGAGAAGGGAGGGAGAGGAGTTAAAACACTGTGGATTAATTCATACTTTGACAAGAGACTAACTTCTGATTTGGAACTGATCCTACAACCATGTCTAAATCTTACATGTTATTGTGTGCTAAGTCCACCCACATGGGACTTACTATTCTACTCCTCTTCTAGCTTCACAGTAATTTGCTGACAAATCTTGCCAACGGTGTTTGGAAAGTTCTAGATTAAGTATGTTGGAGGCACTGTAATATAACAAGCCCCTTGGAGAGGAGTAGGCTACACAGCTGGGCTGCCAAACATGAGCTTGAATGCTGAGACCTGGAACTGACTGTGAAGGGTTGAACTGTGAGAGGAGGTTTGGTAAGGAGTACTTGTCTGCCTGACTTCACAGGAATAAAGCTTGGTCAGGAACAGTTCCTGGCCAGGATGGAGACAGGTTTGCTTTTACACCCAAAGGGCACTACATGAGGTATCAGCATGTACCATAGGCTGATTATAGACCTTTCCTGGCTGACTGGGCAATGAGGCTCCTCTGCCTTGCCAGCTGAGTGGGTTTCTTTTGCAGACCAGCACAGACCCAAGCCTGTCACAGCTGCTTCATTACTTCTGTAGACGTAGTAGGTTTTTATGACATTGCAAAAGTAGAACAAAGACATTAGCAGGAGTCTGAGCCACTTTCTGCTACCTGAGCTGCACTGCAGCACCCACTGTACAAGCAGGTACATGGAAGAGGAAGCAGAGGCACAGAGAGCTGCCAGCAGCTGCTCAGCTGCCTTGAAGCCATGTTGGGATTGCAACTCAGGTCTCTCAGAGTATCCACCCCCACCCCCGTGCTTCAGTATGTATTTCTTTTCCTAAAATAAAAAATTATAGTAAAGCAAGTGCAAAAGATTGAGACAGAGATGATATCATAAAGCTGAAGTTCCCCTGAGTAGGGGAAGCATTTATTTTATTTTTCAAACTTGAAAGCTTTTCCTTTTCATCAAAGCAACCATCAGTTCGATGTTGAGGAAGAAACGCACTCACTGAGGGTAACCCAACAGCATTGTCCCCCACCAGCCAGGTCTTGCAGCGGTCGGCAGGTTCTACTCTCCATTCCTAGCTGCCCACCCTGCAACATGCTTCCCAAAGCATTGGGAAATTGCTTCTGCTATGGTCCTGTACAGATGCTTCCATATCTGCACTTCTCTTGGCCCACAATCAGCTCTGCAGCATCACTTAAAAAAGTCAAACCCTACTTTTTATATCTGGCTCTATCAAACCTCTTTACTTATTTTCAGCTGGAACATTAGCTAGATGCTTCTGTGTAGTTTATAACACATGGATTCTTTCCTTAAAAATTACAGTAATCCCATTACTAGGGCCCCCCAGTCACTGAGATAACACACCAGTTTATACCTGTTGAGGAGATGGCCTATTTAAGCTTTTCAGTTTTTCTAACCAAGTGTCACCTTCTCTTGAACAAGGTTGTTCCAATGCTATGGGAACTTCCTAGCTGACAATTTATGGTTCATGTTATCTGATGTACCACAAAATGAAAGAATTCCTGGTTATAACTGCTTGCATTTGGCAGCAACATACCCAGTATGGGACCATTTAGAATCATAGAATGCTTTGGGTTGGAAGGGATCTTTAAAGATCATCTAGTCCAACCACCCCGCAGGGACATCTTTAACTAAATCAGGCTGTTCAGAGCAGTGTCCAACCTGACCTTGAATGCCTTCACAGATGGGGCATCAATCACATCTCTGGGCAACCAGTTCCTGTGGCTCAGCAGAGTCCACTGGGACCCTCAGGGTTTCAAAGGTGATTGATTGACAACAATCTTCTGCATCCATTAGAGAAACCAAAGACAAAACTTAGGGATCACTGAGTGCCTATAGCAGTTGTGAAGCATCATATTGTTCAAGCTTTAGATGCACCAGCCCATCTCTGTAAACACTGTGGTTTCGATTAGAGCACTTCTCAAACAACACTTAAGTCTCCTGATGGTCTTCCAGGTAAACAGACAGGTAAATGCTATAGATACATTAACTGAACAGATCACCCAAATTTATGTAACTTTATGGGTGTGGCAGGAATGAAGCTGGAAATAGACTACATCTTGACTTCTTATCCCTTTCCTTCCACTGCAGGCCTGGCTTAGCCCAGGACTGGTCTGCTTTTTATGAGAGAAGAGGAGCTGAGTCACTTTTTAACATATTGACTACAGAAAACCTCCCCTTATGTAAGCTTTCTATTTCTTTGCACTCCTAAACATCCTATAACTTGGTGCTGGGTGCAGCCCTCACCTTGGTTTATCAGACAGCTCAGAGAAACACCCCCTTTGTAAATACAAGAGAGCTTCTGTTCGGCCTCAGATTCATACAACGAAAACCCCAGCCCTTGCTGTTCACCCATTCCTGTGGCACAGAGCAGATCACTGAGCAGAGGGATTACTGCCCCATGCCACCTGGCACAGCAGCCACGAAGGCATCGGTGCAGTGCTGGGGGGGTTGATGCTCACAGCCTGGCGCAGGGGTGTTTCTGCTGGATGGCAACGGGGATGCAAAGTGCAGTTGGACTTAAAACACAGTGTAAAAAAATAAGTTTAACAAATATTATTTGGGATGAATTCACTAGGGGAGTGGAGAAAAGAGGCAAGGCTTGGGAAAGTGTTACCCCTCAGGCAGTGATTTGTGATGTGAGTGTCTTGTGCTCTGTGATGGGTGAAGGCAGGGTGCCCATTGGGCTGTTTGCTGCTGCTTTTGTTTGTTAACACCACAGCTAGAACCAGTCCCCTTAATTTTACACCAATTTCAATAGAATGCTCTTAACCACCTGCTGAAGAAAGCTTCAGTTTTGACTATCACCTCCATGAAGCCTGTTATCCCAAGCCTGGACTCTGTGCCCCTCAACTAGCATTTACTGAGAGCCTCAGCAATAGCCAGAATTATTCTAGTGACATTTTTCACTGCCCTTGATATGCTGGCAGGTAGAGGCCAGGACCCCACTGTGTTTGGGCCAGGATACATGCACAGTCTCTGTCCTGAAGAGCTTTTAGTTTCACTAGCAAAGACAGGCAAAAGAATTGTCAGTACAATGGTCACACAGATCTGATTTCAATAATTCAGCACTTATCTTCTGTATAGAAGCTGTGACTTTTTTCGTGGTTAATAAGTGGAATGGGTAGTTCCTGGGACAAGACTTTCCATTGTACCAGGTGCTCAGCAAACGTGGATTGATTTCAATGTATATATGGGCACACATATGGAGTCTGCTTCTGCCCTACTTGTTGCACAGCAGCTTTGGGCACATGGTCCTTCCCAGAAATAAGAACAGGAGATGCCACCCTTGCAAGCTTTTCTTGCTGTTACAGCACTTAGTTTTAAAGCAGTCAATAGGACTCCTCCATGCCAAGTCTTGCCAGTCTGGAGTCACATGTACTGAGGAGCAGTGTACATGTTTACCTCCATGTCTTTCAGCATTAAACTTCCTCTTAAAAAAGCCCTGGAGGCAGCCCAAGGCAGGCATCCGATGTGGCCTGGGCACTGATTTATACCCCTTTGCACATTGAACTTTCACTGTTAAAGTCTGTAAGTCTGAAAACATTTCCTCTACAAATTGGAGTAGTCAAGATGCACATACTCTCTACTTTCTTCTTCTTCCCAGCAAAGTATCTCCTCTTTTAATCAAGACCTGGTTTTGTTACCATCTCAAAAAAGCAAAAGAAAAAAAGAGAAAAAAGGAAAGAAAGGAAAGAAAGGAAAGAAAGGAAAGAAAGGAAAGAAGTCTCAACTAGGTCAGAGCAGCTTTTGCAGATCACCCCAGCTTTTGCTACCCAAGTACTAATTGGGTGCTCAGTGTAGAGTCACTGTTTCCAGCTGAGCGAAGGAGATGCTTGATGGCTTATTTCAGGTCCTATGGGAAGCTTTTTTAAGTTAGGAAAGAAGCTGTTTGGGACCTAGATGGTGTAGGTGGCTTGCAGCTTGGCAAGGAGGTGCTCAGCCTTTGAAAGGAGAGTTTGGTTGCCTGCCAGGATGCTGGTAAGCAAAGCTGATCAGTCACTGGTACATACTCAAGGTGCACAGGACTGTCTCTCTCTAACAGTCTTTTTCCTCTATTTCAGCTTATTCAGTTGCAAATTTTAGGGCAAGGTAGTAAAACTTTTCTGTATTGATAATGAGTAATTTCTGAATTCAGGCCTGCAAGACAGATGGAGTTGAAAGTAATGAAATTAAAATTTTGATTTTTTTTTTTTTTTATGTTATCAAACTGTGAACAACCCTCCATGGAGAGGACTCACTGGCTACTTGTGGTGTTTAGGATTTCATCTAGAAACAGAGTGCTTTAAAAACTGGCTTTGGTGAATGTGCTTTGAAGTGACAGTGTTGGTTGTGTGGCATGTCCCAAGGGACCACATGCTCTTCTGCTGTCAGCCAAGACTGTGTGGACTAGATGTGCTATTACATGCTATTATACATGTTGCTATGTCCTTCCTTAGTGTAGCTCCTGCTTTTCACTGAAAAAGTTATTATATCTTTTAAGAGAATTAAATAGCTAAAGCAATACTAACCACCTGGGGCATAAGCACATCATCACTCAAACCTAAGGCATGTGCTGCTGGTCATTTCTTTTATTGTTATTATTTTTTTAATGGTAGCTTGTTTGTGTTAGAAAGAGAAGTAAGATGAGAGAAAATAAGAAAAGAAATTGAAGAAAAGCACTCCCTGAAAAAGCCAGAATAAGCACTTGGGGCTAACTGTGAACTTCAGAAGGGTGAATGAAAAAACAGCGTTTAATTTTCTGCTCCAGTGAAGAAAAGGGCATTTTGAACATGCTTTTTAAAGATGTAGGATTGTATGAGATATCAGATTTAATTACCATTTCTCCTCCTAGCAGAGCTCTGCCCAACCGCTCAAGTTAAACAAGAGTATGATTGGTGCCAGTGAAGGGAAGGACAGCTTCTGGACAGCTAGGCTGGAAGCTTGTACCTTCTTGAACCAAGGCAGAGCAAATAAGCCTGAACTGCAGAGGCAGCCACCTCCCAAAAGACACCCAAACCCCCCAAAAGAATGCAGAATTTTGAACCTGGCTGATCACTGGGTTCAACTGCTAGAGTAGTTTCATTTCTCACTCCAGCAAAACTACTGATGCCTCACATACTATGAGTACTTCAGCACAGCAGAGAAATTAATTATGTATCTTGAGAAGAATGAATCCCCATGCTCAGCTGGGGTTCAACTACTTAATTCTGAAGGTGTCCTTAAAGAGATGCTCAGCCTCATGATAGTAGACTATCCTCTCTATAGGTCAGTTCCCATCAGAAAATGTTAAGAACAGCGTGAAAATGGTCTTGTGGGAAGTGCAAAATAAAGAGGTCTTGTGCCTCTGCAACCTGTTCTCAGCAAGGACTGGGGGATGTCCAAGAGGAAATGTCAAGGAAGCAGCTGTACATGTGCACATGCAAGACTGGAGGCAAGAGTTGTGAATAATGTGAATAGTTTATGAACTAAAAATAACACGTATTAAGCCTTTTAACTAGGAAAATGGAAGGATTAGAAGGGGGAACCACAATCCAGAGCCTTGTATTTTGGGCTGCAGTAGAGAGAAGTCAGACAAGTTATGGGAGGAAAAAGTGAGAAAATGGAGAAATCAAATTATATTCTTATTAAATAATAACTGGGCATAAATACATGAATAATTAAAATAAGCCTATTTTTCCAGGGAGTGTTGCTCAATCTGTCTGAAGTTGAAATGTTTTCAAGGTGCCTTGGTGGGTGTGAAAATCTTAGTATCCTTTTAGCTTGAAGCTGTTGCTTGAGGGCAGCGTGAGGCTCACTGGCTCTCTCCTGCAGGTCTCTGCAGGATAAGAGGAGTGAATGTTTGCACAGGGATAAGTCTTTGTTCTTGTTCAGTGTTTAACAGCTTGCCTAACTGGGCACCACATTTGCTACCAGCAAGCAGCAAATTTAAATGCAGTCTTAAATGCAAATAAGAGCTTGGAGAGCCTGTTCACAATGTAAAAGGTAGTGACTGGAAGGGAGGTAGCAGGATGGAGCCCTCAGCAGCGGCACCTCAAGCCTACAGGTATGTCTGATGCCCTCAGGAAATTCTTCCAAGGCTTGAGTTAAATTCAACTAATTATATTTAAAGACTTTTTGAGGGAGAAGAAAATAAGCAAGTCCTTTAGTACTTAACTGTTCCTGGCAGACATGATTATTATGGCTGGTATTTATCTATTCCATACTACCTTGTCCTTTCTTTAATAATTTTTGTCTGCACTAAGTCAACGAAAGACTTTTGGACGCCAGAAGGTGATGGCTCAAGCTCCCTGTGGAGGGAGGAAAGAACTTTAAGAGGTACAGGAACAGGAGAAATGAACCCCCTGTGTGTAACAACTGCATTCTTTATTTTGTGGGCATATGTTAGTACTTAGTAGATCTGTTACCCAGCTCTCGTGTGTTGACATAAGGAAAGTTTTTGAATATGACCACTAATTTGCACCTGTTCAGGATGTGGCTTCTTTTCTGTTATGACTCAAGATGTATAAGGACGGTAAATGTGTCATTGCTTTTCTGCAGAAAGGACAGGATTTGAAAAAAAAAAAAAAGGAAGAATATGCCTGGGTAAAGGGTCCGGG
>VYZX01000060.1:9622-20171 GCA_013401335.1 Brachypteracias leptosomus
GGTGCAGCCTCTTCATCCAGGTGTGCTGGGGTAACTCTACACAGAGAACTGGAGAAAATGTAGAAAAACAGGAGGACAAATCCCTCCTTGCCCATAAAGACGTGATTTTAGGAGGTTTATCTTCAGCAGGCCCCTGCTGCATCACCAACACACCCAGGAACAACCATCTCCCATTAAAAATATCATTCCTGCTGGACAAGACACCAAAACCTTGCTGAGATCAGGCACCTTTAGGTGATGCCTTCACAGCCCAGCTCCATAAAGGGCCAAATGCTCTTGGAATGGAGCTTCTGCCTCCTGGGCTGCCCCAGTATGTGGGATTTCTGCATGGGGAGGACACGGAGCTGCTGGGATGATGGGACCAGTGAAGAGCATCCAACCCAGATTGAGCTGCACAAAGACCCCCGTCCATCAACCCCAACTTTCAGAAATCTCCTTTTTCTTCCACCTTTCTTCTCCAGATCCCCATTAAATGCCAGGAATGAAGATAGAAGATGACCTGGCAGGTCACCCACTAGAAAGCAGAAATCCCCTCCCTGGTCTGTGGGGGTGGCAGAAGGAAAATGCCCCTTCCCAACACTCTATAATTCCTGTTTTACTGAAAAGGGAACCAAATGTTACCCAAGCAGGGCCTGGCCATGGCCAAGGGTGACCAGCTCTGAACTCATTGACCTTACCCTGGAAAGCTGGGGAAGTTCTTGGGGTGGCAGTGTGGGCCTGAGTGTGGTTTAGTGGGGAGGGAAGAGGTTTTATGGGGTGTATGAGGTTTTTATGGGGTCTATGAGGGTTTTATGGGGCCTGTGAGGGTTTTATGGGGTGTGTGAGGGTTCTATGGGGTGTACAAGGTTTCATTGGGGGGGGTATGAGGTTTCATTGGGGGGTATGTGGGCTTTGCCACCCCCAAGGGGCAGCTCAGAGAGTTGGCTGTGGTGTCAATGGTCAACATCTACAGCATGCCCAGAGCTGTGCCAGGGCACCCCAGGGCTCTCCCAGAGCTGGGCAGACCCAGCTGGGAGGATGGTGCCACCTCCTGGCATCACCAGGCTCTTCCCACCCCACAGCAGCAAGGACCAAGGATGATCCTCTCTGCAAAGGGACAGAACCCATCTCCTTCTGTGCAGGCAGGGAAANCCCATCTCCTGCTGTGCAGGCAGGGAAACTGAGGCAGGGAGCAGGAGCACACAAGCTGTGAGCTGGGGACCCTCTGGCCACCTCAGAGCACAACTGAGACCACCCACCCCTTGCATTTCATCCCATCCTGGATGAACATCAGCTCCCAGGGACTGGTCATCGGGTGGGTTTTGGGAGATAGGAAAGGAGCAGCCATGGGCTGGGGCTGGTTCTGCATCCAGACATCCCAGAGTCCCAGCGTGGTGGGGTTGGGAGGTTCCTCTGGAGATGCTCTGGTGCCACCCCCCTGCTCCAGCAGCTCCCCCAGAGCAGGGACACCAGGATCACATCCAGGCCCCTTGGGAATCTCTCCACACAAGGAGACTCCACAACCTCTCTGGGCAGCCTGGGCCAGGCTCCAACACCCTCCCAACAAACAACTTGCTCCTCCTGCTCACATGCAACCTCCTGGGCTCCACTTGGTGCCCGCTGCCCCTTGGCCTGGCCCTGGGCACCACTCACAAGAGTCTGGCCCCAGCCTCTTGCCCCCACCCTTTAGCTCTTGAGCACCATTGAGCAGATCCCCTCTGGGGCTTCTCTCCTGCAGCTCAGCAGCCCCAGGGCTCTCAGCCTGTCCTGGCCACAGAGATGCTCCAGCCCCTCAGCATCTCCACAGCCTCCCCTGGACTCTCTCCAGCAGCTCCTTGTCTCTCTGGAACTGGCCCCAATCCTCCAGGGGTGTCCTCCCTGGGGCAGAGCAGAGGGGGAGAAGAACCTCCCTTGCCCTGCTGCCCACACTCTTCCTCACACCCCTTTTCTCCATCTCTGAAGCAGACAAAGCACCACCAGGGATGAGACCATCTCCCCCTGGACATCCCTCTCCACATCCACGTCAGGAAAGGAATCCTCATGTTCCTCCAGCACAACCTCCCCACATCACAGGGGATCCATGGGTCAATAGTTGTGCTGCAAAGAAACCTCTAGAAGATGAAGCTTTTTAGTTCAAGATGAAACAAAAGAGGCAAGTTTTGGGTTTCCAGAGAAGGGAAAAACCCCCAGGGAGCTACAGGTCAAGCCTGGAAAGCCTCAGAACATCACGCTCAGGTTCTGTCCCTCCTTCCACTTCCCCAGTTTTGCTTTAGGGCAGTTTCCACGTGAGGAAAAAACCAAAATAAAATCTGCTTTCAACCAACCCAAGTTCTCCCCCACTCCCAAACCTCCTCCTGAAGGGCTGGAGAGCTTCCAAAGTGCAGAGCTTTTAATTGTCACACTGGAATGTTTTGACATTTGCAAGTGTTCCCCCTCCTTGGTTGAATTCCATCCAGCTCTGCTCAAAGTTTTGGTCCCTTATTTATTTTTTTGAGGGCTGTAGGTTGTGTGGAAGGGGGATAATTCCAGTGTGGAGCCAAACGATTCATCTCTGCCCTAATTTCAACCACCACCAGGATCTGGCCCCTTTCCTACCTACCTCTAAATTGCCAGGGATGGATGGAGGAGGGTTGGGAGGGAGGAGGGACCCTGGGGAGCACTTGGAAGGGGTTGTTTTCATGCATGAATAATGCAACACTCTCTATTTTTTTTCCTCTTTGCTCCTCAAACTCACTTTAAAGTTCAGGAGCTGGCACAGAGCCACAGGATTGTCTGGGGAGATGAGGTGGAGTAAATTGGGCTCCTCTTGAGCTCCCTCTTAGAATCATCGAATGGGTTGGGTTAGAAGGGACCCCCCAAAGGTCATTGAGTCCAACCCCCCTACAATAAGCAGGGACATCTCTACCTAGGGCAGGTTGCTCAGAGCTCCATCAAGCCTGACCTTGAATGTCCCCAGGGATGGGGCCTCCCCCACCTCTCTGGGCAACCTCTTCCAGTGATCAACCACCCTCATATTAAAGAACTTTCTCCTGATGTCCAACCTAAATCTGCCCTTTTCTAGCTTAAACCCATCACCCCTTGTCCTATAATTACAAACCCTTTTGAACAAATCTTCCCCCACCTTCCTGTAGCCCCTTTCAGCTATTGGAAGGTCTCTATAAGGTTCTTCTGGAGTTTTCTCTTCTCCAGGCTGATCAACCCCAACTCCCTCAGGTTCTTCCTCTGGCTTAGCCCCAGGAGGACAGAGCGTGGGGGGGACCATGTGCAGTGGGATGCCCAAGAATTCCCTCTCCTGACACATTCTTCAAATGCCACTTTTGTGGCCTGTTGCAAGTTGGACGAGGAGTTTTCCTGGGACCTGCAGATGCTCCACAGTGAGTTTGGGGGAGAAATGGGTTGGATGGTTGTAGGTGTTCAGCAGATGTGGAAGAGGATCCTTGTAAAACTATAAGAGGAACATTCCAGGGGGCATTTGTTGGCCAAAGAGGGGGTAATGTTCTCTTTCTACCCGTGGTGGACCTGTGAAGAAAGGTCATTGGGTTGGTTTAAGATGAACTTATGGTCTTTGCAAGTGCTCTGGGGTGACCATCCTGTGAGGAAAGGTCCATCATGGGTTCATCCCCACCTAGATGGGACCCCAGCCCTTCTGCTCCCCTCTGGTGTGTCCTCTCCCTTTGAGGTGGCTGAGCCAGGCACTGGCAGCCTCTGGGATAATTAAACTCCAGAGATCTCAAGAACACACAGCACAGGGATTAAAAAAAAATAGCATGAAAAATGGCAATGACAAGGTTGGGCAGGTTGGGTCTTCAAAGGCAGCTTGAGCTGGTGGAGGAGAGGAGCTGAGATCCATCTTTTATTGAGGGAAATTTCTACAACATCTACTTAAATCCCAAAGTATTTCCCAATTTATGGCCCAAATCCCAACTTTCCACACCCCCACTTCTTGCCTTGTTCTTTTGTCCCTGTCCATGGCAGGGGGGCTGGAACTGGATGATCTTTGAGGTCCCTTCCAACCCAACCTTCTTTTACTTTGAAGTCCCTCCAATGACTTGACCCTTCTAAAGGAGGAGGTGGCTGCTCATGGACCTCCTGACCTGTTTTAGTGGGGTTGGTATCAACACATCTGGCTCTGGAGCTGCAGAGAATTTAATTATTCCAAGTATTTTATATCCAGCCACCTTCTTTTGTTGGAGATTGGTGAGAAAAATCCAATTGGGAAGCAGCTTTTCCAGGACTTTTCTCAGCAAGAGCCTGGAAAGCAACTGGATTTAACTTCATTTCATGGGCTTTTAATTTTCTGGAGCTGCTACTTGGCCAAGGGGGGTTGATTTGGGATGGAACTTGAGGGGGGTGTTTGTGAAGGAAGTGAAACAGCTGCAGAAAAAGTTTCCTAACTTGGCTCCACGTGTGTTTTGGTCATGGAGATGATGGAGCATGACCCTGACATGAGCAGGCAGGGAAGGGATGAGTCAATTGTGCCCTTTTCCCAAACCATTCCCTTCATGGGGCCTCCCAAGTGGGGTCTTCACCCTTCATTTTGTGAACTACACGTGGAAAAAGGGTCCAGGGTGGTGGAGAAAGGGATGGGGGATGTCCCTTGGGAAGGGATTCGACCTTCCAATATCTGTAAGGGGTCTGCAGGAAGGTGGGGGAAGATCTGTTCACAAGGGTTTGCAGCAAGAGGATGAGGGGTGATGGTTTTCAGCTAGAAAAGGGCAGATTTAGGTTGGACATTAGGAAAAAGCTCTTTAATTTGAGGGTGGTTGATCAGTGGAATGGGCTGCCCAGAGAGGGGGTGGAGGCCCCATCCCTGGGGACATTCAAGGTCAGGCTGGATGGGGCTCTGAGCAGCCTGCCGTAGGTAGAGATGTCCCTGCTGGGGTAGGGAGGTTGGACCAGATGAGCTCTGGAGGTCCCTTCCAACCCAAACCATTCTGTGATCCTATGATTCTGAATCCCCCCGTGATGCTCCATGGGAAGAAGTCACTAAATCATTTCCATACCAGATGTTGATGCTGAAAAAAAACCCCCTAAATATCCTTTATGTGGCCAACAGGCTCTTTTTGGAGGCTCTCAGAGCTCCAGAGCTCCTCTGGTGTGTTCTGTGGGCTCAGGAGCCTGTCTAAACATTACAACTGTTCAGGTAAATACCAGCTGGTGCCCTGGCCTGTCAGCAAATAGAAGCTTCTCTTTCAGATCAGTGCTGCAAGGAGGAGCAATGTTTGAAGAGTTACTCTGGTCTCCCCTGGAAAATCAATAACTTAAGTACAACTGGGGGAGTGAACCCCTGGGGGAGCTGCTGCAGCCACCAGGAGATCAGGGAGAGGAGAACAAGTGGGATTAGGGCCCTCAGCACCACATCTCCAGCCTTGCAAACCCCTCCAGGGATGGGGACTCCACCCCTGCCCTGCCCAGCCTGGCACAGCCCTTCACAGCCCTGACCAACAACAAATTGTTCCTCAGCTCCATCCTCAACCTCCCCTGGGGCAACCTGAGAGCCCCATCCCAAACCTCTGCTCCAGCCTGGGAAGTCTCCTTCACCTGAAGGTCACTCAGCCTGAGCTGTCCTGGCCCTTTTCTCCCAGGGCTGTTGCAAATTCTGCTTTTTTCTATGTATTTAATAAGCACTAGAGGGCTGCAGAGAACTGTGGTTGTGGCTGCAGACAGGGAGAGGGATGAAAGCTCCAGATTTTAGCTGCCTTGCTCTGGTCCTTAAAGGAGAAGGGAGCAGAAGGATGTGGAGAGGGGCTGGGCTGGTTCTTCTCACCTGGGAAGAGGAGATTGGGGGTGCTGGGGTGCAGGGAGCTGAGAAGCAGCAATGGTTGTAGCCCACAACGGGGAGACTTGATGGTCCTGGAGGTCTTTTCCAGCCTAAATGATTTGATGAGAAACAAGAGATGAAGGTTACTACAAGAAAGATCTGGAGGTGCTGGAAGGTGTCCAGAGAAGGGCCCCGAGGATGGTCAGAGGCTGGAGCACCGAGGAGAGACTGAGAGAGTTGGGGTTGGTCAGGCTGGAGAAGAGAAGGCTCCCAGGGCACCTTCTGGTGGCCTTCCAGGGTCTGAAGGGGCTCCAAGAAAGCTGGGGAGGGACTTTTGAGGCTGTTGGGCAGTGGTAGGACTGGGGGGAATGGGTCAAAAGTAGAGGTGGGGAGATTGAGCTGAGAGGTTAGGAAGAAGTTGTTGGCCAGGAGGGTGGGGAGACACTGGCCCAGGTTGGGCAGAGAGGTGCTGGAAGCCCCATCCCTGGACATTTGGAAGGCCAGGCTGGCTGGGGCTGGGAGCAACTGATGTAGTGGGAGGTGTCCCTGCCATGGACACCTGGATGATCTTTAAGGTCCCTTCCAACCCTGACAATTCTATGATTCTAAGGTTCTGCTGCTAAATCACAAAATAATTCAGGTTTGCCTCCTCTGCTCAAGGTAGGACCAGTCAGAGCAGCTTGGGCAGGGCCATGGCCTGGAGGAGTTTGAGTATCAACAAGGACAGAGACACCACAATCCCTTCCAGCTTTGGAGAGCTCTGGGATTTAAGAAAAAAACAAAGAAAAAGCTTTTTGTGTGTGTGTGTGTAAATCCTGTATTTAGATTGGACATTGGGAAGAAGTTCTTCACTCTGAGGGTGGTGAGACCCTGGCCCAGGTTGCCCAGGGGGGCTGTGGATGCTCCATCCCTGGAGGTGTCCAAGGTTGGATGGGACCTTGAGCAACCTGGTCTAGTGGGAGGTGTCCCTGCCATGGCAGGGGGGTTGGAACTGGATGAGCTTTAAGGTCCCTTCCAACCCAAACCATTCCATGATTCTATGATAATTTTCTTTTTCCCTTCTTTTGCAACCACCTCTACCCCTGAATCCATGAAAATCCATCCTTAAGGCTTTGGAAACAAGCCCTCCATGCCCATAAATATTTTCTTCTCATTTAAAAGCATCCTTAGACATCCCCAGCAGGACCCAGGGTATCATTACACCCGAGTCAGCCACCCAGGGCTGGCTCTTGGCTGAACCAGCCCCTATGAAGAATAGAAGGTTCCTGGATTTGCTGTAGGGTGCAATTCACCCCAGCTGCTGAGGGGTCAACCCAAGAGCTCCTGTTGTAGGGAAGCCTTATTTAATACCCATAAATAAAGCATAAGTGATGCATGGCCTCGTGTGCTCCTGTACCTCAGTCTCAGCAGCTCCCTATAATCTTATTCCCTCCCAAGAGGGACAATAAACTGTTGCATTTATCTCTCTTTCTTTTCCACCTCTGTATTTGCAGAGGTTGTTTTTATTGGGGTGCTGGCAAGCAGTTTTCTCCATGCTCTAACCCCCCCCCATCCATCTAAATACCTCATTGTGAGCTTAAATATTACAGCTTTATAATCAATAATTGAAAAATCACAGAGAAACACCCAAGACCCATTTTCCTGCTTGCTCCCTGGGTCAGAAAGCAAATAAAAAGTAATTCAGAGGGAGAAAACAGGAGGATGTTTTCTGGCTGTTGAGTTTAATTCCCAGTTGTGGTTGTTTCTGCTCTTTTTCTTTGGTTCCTGTATCCACTGAGGGGATGGAAAAGGGGAAAAGGATGAAAAGAAGGGGAGAATATGAAAAGAAGGGAGGAAAGTATGAAGAGAAGGGGAAAAGTATGAAAAGAAGTGGGAGAAGTGAAAAGAAGGGGGAAAGTATAAAAGGAAGAGGGAAAAATATGAAAAGAAGGGAGAAAAAGTATTAAAAGAAGGGGGAAATATGAAAAGAATGGGGAAAGTATGAAAAGAAGGGGGAAAAGTTTGAAATGAAGGGGGAAAAGTTTGAAATGAAGGGGGAAAAGGATGAAAGGAAGGGGGAAAAGTGAAAGAAGGGGGGGAAAGTCTGAAAAGAAGGGGGAAAAAATAGAGGGAAAAGTATGAAAAGAAGGGAGAAAGTATGAAAAGAAGGGGGGAAATTCCAGATAAGGGGGAAAAATGCCATTGAAAGCCAAGAAAATGCAGGTTTAAAGCCAGACTTTGCAGTTTATTCTTATTTTTCCACTTTTATGATAAGAAATCTGAATATCTCTAGATAAACAAGTTGCTGCTTCCAGCAGAAAACAACCTCCTGGCAAAATTCTTTTCCCATCCTCTCTTTCCCTGTGGGAGAGGCTGGAAAAGGGCTGTGGAAGCTCAGGCCAGCCCCATATTCTCCTGGAAGTGGCCAAATCTGTGCTGGCCACTCCTCCAGCCCCTTCCACGGAGTCTTATCTTGGCAAAAGGCTTTAAAAATCTCTTTTCTTTCCTGCAGATTGCCAGCAGATGGCAGGTACAGACCAGGGGATGGATCCTGGTGGGTCCAACCGTGGTGAGACCCCCCCCCAAGCAGTGCCCTGGCCAAGGGGGGAGGTGGATGTGGGGCAGAAAGAGGCTTTGAGGTGGGTTTGTGTCCACAAGTGATCCCACATCCCTCCAGAACATGTTCCCTTTGCTTCAAATAATACTAGAGGGGAGGTTTTCATTCAGGAAGGACCTTCAAGGATCATCTGGGCCAAGGCACCAGGATGGAGTGGCCCAGGGAGCCCCCAAAGGTGCCAAATCAGAATGGGTTGGGTTGGAAGGGACCCCAAAGATCATCCAGTTCCATGGCAGGGACACCTCCCACTAGAGCAGGTTGATCAAAGCCCCATCCAAGCTGGCCTTGAACACCTCCAGGGATGGAGCATCCACAACTCCCCTGGGCAACCTGTTCCAGTGAGCCACCACCTTCATATTAAAGAACTTTTTCCCTAATGTCCAACCTAAATCCCCCCCTTTCTAGCTTAAAACCATCACCCCTTGTCCTATCAAGGGTTGGGTGAGAAAGGACAGGACCATGGGAGGGACATGCCCATTCCTGGCCACCACCCATGGTGGAAAATTCCTTTTAAACACCATTTTCTTAAGTCACTTCTCCCCTCCTTGACCTGCAAGCCTCATTTTCCTGTGCTGTGGCAAAAGTCATGCCTTGAAAAGCCCCACACATGAATTAAAAATCAGGCTGTCACTCCACTGAGCTCCTGTTAAGGAGAAATTGCTTCAAGCAGCAAGAAAGTGTTTAATTTGGGGGCTCTGGGCAGGTCAAGGGGGGGCCACCACAGTTTAGGCTCCTGAATAATGAAGCTGCCATTGTAGCCATGCAAATGGAACCTAATGAGCTCCAAGGTAAATAAACATCATGTTTCTTACTCACTGGGCTCCTTCCCCAGCCCTCACTTGGAGTTTAGGATTTGTTACATCAGTTACTCACTGGGCTCCTTCCCCAGCCCCAGTTTTAGGGTGGGTCTGATTTATTTGAAGAGGTGGAAGTGGGTGATCAATGGGGAGTCCTCAGGAATCCTGGAGCTTTGAGCTGCCTGGAGATATGAGACGGGATCCATGGGTTGACTCCATGGTCCTAGTCAAGATTCCTGCCCTTTTATATGAAGGATGGAGGAATAATCAGCACTAGAAACTTGATGTGTCTTCAGGTTATTGGAGAGCCAACTATGGCAGCCTTGACCTTCTAGGTCTAGCCAGGTGGGGTCGGGCTCTTCTCCCAAGGAACAAGGGACAGGAGAAGAGGAAAGGGGCTCAAGTTGGCCCAGAGGAGGTTGAGGTTGGAGCTGAGGAACAATTTGTTGGTGGTCAGGGCTGTGAAGGGCTGTGCCAGGCTGAGCAGGGCAGTGGTGGAGTCCCCATCCCTGGAGGGGTTTGCAAGGCTGGAGATGTGGTGCTGAGGGCCAGGGGTTAGTGGTGCCCTGGCAGGGATGGGGATGGTTGGACTCCATGATCTGAAAGGTTTTTCCAACCATGGGCTTGTCTGCCAGGGAAACTGCAGCTCCTTTCACATTTTTATTCATTAAGGGAGGGAAGAGTGGAAATGGCCAAATGTCTCCCCTGGTATCAGTGACTCTTTTTAAGGTGATATGGGCCTGATCTCCTCAAAATTAATGGCTCATAGTTATTCCTGCTATTACTCTTAATGGGGCCAAGCTGATGCTGTCCCCAGCAAGGAGCAGTGCTCGACTTGTCAGAGATTTATAGCACACCATGACCTGGCTGGGCTGCCTGGGAAGAGTAAAAACTCCACTGCTGGCAATGAAGCTGAATAAAAAGGAACGAGGAGGGAAAGGTGCAGGAGGCTCCTGTCCGTCCGTCCGTCCATCCATCCATCCATCCATCCATCCATCCATCCCAGCTTCTGTCCATCCCAGCTCCTGCCCACCCATCCCAGCTCCCATCCACCCATCCCAGCTTCTGTCCATCCCAGCTTCTGTCCATCCATCCCAGCTCCCATCCACTCATCCCAGCCCCTGTCCACCCATTCCAGCTCCCATCCAACCCATCCCAGCTCTTATCCACCCATCCCACCTCCCATCTACCCACCCCAGTTCCAATCTACCCATCCCACCTCCCATCCACCCATCCCAGCTCCCATCCACTCATCCCAGCCCCTGTCCACCTATTCCAGCTCCCATCCAACCCATCCCAGCTCTTATCCACCCATCCCAGCTCCCATCCACCCATCCCAGCTCCCATCCACCCACCCCAGCTCCAATCTACCCATCCCAGCTCCCATCCACCCCTCCCACCTCCCACCAACCCACC
>VYZX01000060.1:20205-42029 GCA_013401335.1 Brachypteracias leptosomus
CCATCCCAGCTTCTGTCCATCCATCCCAGCTCCCATCCACTCATCCCAGCCCCTGTCCACCCATCCCACCTCCCATCCACCCATCCCAGCTCCCATCCATCCACCCCAGCTCCTATCTACCCATCCCAGCTCCTATCCATCCATCCCAGCTCCTGCCAACCCATCCCAGCTCCTATCCATCCATCCCAGCTTTTATCCACCCACCCCAGCTCTGTCCACCCATCCCAGCACCTTCTCAAGCTGGGGATGGCTTGGTCAGAGGTTGCTTCCAGGCACCTCAGTCCATCAGCAGCTAAAAGATGGAGATCCCAGAATCCCAGCATGAATCCCCCTCTCACAGTGAAGCTACCAGGGCTTCATAGAATTGTCAGGGTTGGAAGGGACCTCAAAGATCACCCAGTCCCACCCCCCTGCCATGGCAGGGACACCTCCCACTACATCAGTTGCTCCCAGCCCCAGCCAGCCTGGCCTTCCAAATGTCCAGGGATGGGGCTTCCAGCACCTCTCTGGGCAACCTGGGCCAGACACCAACTGAAAATTGCCTTAATCAAACAAAAAGAAAGAAAAATCAGGGATGTTTAGAAGCACCATAAAGCTCCTGAATATTAATCCCTGAGTGCAGACAAAATATCCCTCCATATGTTATTAAAAACACGACTCTGCCCTAAATGATTTTTGAGTCTTCCCCTCAAAAGAAACGTTTTTCTGAGGGCAACAAATATTTCTGTAGCAGAGGGAAACCTCCCAGGAAAAGGCCTCGTGTAGAAAAGGGGGTTTTGAGCCTCTTCTCTGCTCCAACTGCATAATTCCTCCCTTTTAATCAACGTATTAATTACTATTAGCCTCCCCAACACAATATCCCTAATTGCTTTATTCAGTCACAAGGAGGACTGTGGAGAAGCAGGAGAAGGGCAGGTCTGAGCAGCAGAGTGGAGGGGTTGGAAGAAAAGGGAAAAAACCAGGATATTTGGCTCATTTTGATGTCTTAAAACACTTGGGTCCCCTGGTTCATTATGAGAGACTTGGGTCTACACTTGCTGAAGAGCTCAAAGACTGAAAGGCCCTGATCAAAGTCTTAATATTGCTGCATCCCAGCAAAAATGAGAGATTTAAATTGACATTAAACCCCCAGCCTCAGTCTAACCTGCCCAATTATTGGGGTGATACCCCCTGGATCATGGGGCTGGGAAGTGTGTGGGTGTTAATGGGGATTTCACACTGGATGGGCAGTTGTGGAGCCTGAACTTCCCCATGGACCATGGAGGAGTCTGGAGAAGAGAAGGAGCCCAGGGGACCTTCTGGGGGCCTTCCAGGGGCTGAAGGGGCTCCAAGAAAGCTGGGGAGGGACTTTTGAGGCTGTTGGGGGGAATGGGGCAAAAGTAGAGGTGGGGAGATTGAGATGAGAGGTTAGGAAGAAGTTGTTGCCCAGGAGGGGGGGGAGACACTGGCCCAGGTTGGGCAGAGGGGTGCTGTAAGCCCCATCCCTGGACATTTGGAAGGCCAGGCTGGCTGGGGCTGGGAGCAAGGGATGGAGTGGGAGGTGTCCCTGCCATGGACACCTGGATGATCTTTAAGGTCCCTTCCAACCCTGACAATTCTATGAGTCTATGATTTCCTTGCTGTCTTACTTCTAAATGACTCCTTATCAATGTAGACACTTGATGTGTCTTCCAATTAATAAAGACCTTGGGAACTCTTCTGCTTCAAGCTAATCAGAGAAGACCCTGAACATCTCAAAGCATCCCAGATAAAGGACACAGACACACACATAGTGTTTTACCAGAGCTCTCCATGCCCTAAAACACAGGTACAAATAAATAATATTTTTAAAAAAGAAATTAAAATCAGCCAAGTCTGAAGGTGGGGTCACCAAGACCCCACGAGAGGACCCACCACAGAAGCTCCTACACTTCAATGCCAACCTGCTGACCACCACCATGAAGGGAAATTAAAAGTACAGAGAGTCCTGGGATCCTGTTCCAGCACTTGCTCACCTCTGATTTTCCCCATTCTCTGTATCAAAAATCTTGCTGCAACTCAGTTCTTCTTCTATACCATGAGAACTTCCCTGATTTCTCTTTTTTATCCATTTTATCTTGTTTATTTAGGTTGTAGCCTCTTAAACCTGCACGTGGACACCCACAGCACTGGCCTAACAGGTGATAAAAGTCTGAACACTCCATGAGCTAAAGAAAAGAAAATAATGAGCTAAATAATCAACGTGCCAACATGTTCTCCTCTCTCAGGTGTGGTTAAACCCCCCAAAACTTTCCTTGTAGGAGCCTGTGGCATTAAAGTTAAAAAGTTATAAACTTTTTCCTTTGCTCTCCTGGTGTTTTATTCCACAATTTGCATTTTGGGAAGGAAAAAAGCAGCTTTTCCCCATAGGGCTCCAGCGTGTAAATCTCAGTTTATTGTTCTCCATCAGGGCACAACGTTAGTTCTGTGCCAGGTGTCTTAAATTAACAGGCTGCAGGTTTAAAGGGAGGGAGAAAATTGCCCCAAAAAAACGTTCCCTGCATTTGTACTGGTTGTGAAAAGCCCTGATTTAATTAATGCTCCTTCATCAGCAGCAGAAAGCTTGGGTCTAATTGTGAGCTCAGAAGCATCAGTTGTCCAAGTGATTGGGTAGTGGTTGGAGATGAAAGGGAGTAAAACGAGGCAGTGATGGATGGGGGTTTATTAGAGGCTCTGTCTCATTGACTTGTCTGGTGAAGCAGTTGGAAATGGGCTGCAAAGTAATAAAAGAAAATTAAAACACATAAAACTTTGTGCGAGTAACGTGGGGAGGCCTGAATTAAACCAAAAAAGAAGTGAGGGGCTTAGAAGCAAGGAGTGGAGAACATGGGGAAGGTTTGTTGAGATCCATGATACCCTGAGGTGAGGTCCATTCCTCAGCCACCAGAGGTCTACATGGGCTCCTTGGACAATCTGGGCCAACCTCCCTACTCCAGCAGGGACATCTCTACCTAGGGCAGGCTGCTCAGAGCCCCATCCAGCCTCACCTTGAAGGACTCCAGGGATGGGGCCTCCACCCCCTCTCTGGGCAGCCCCTTCCACTGATCTAGCACCTTCAGATTAACTCTCTGGTATCAGCTCCATGCTCCACTGCTTGTAAAACAAGGAGCTATTTTGTCACATCAGCTTGAGAAGGGTCATGGAATCACAGAATCACAGAATGGGTCTGGTTGGAAGAGACCTCCAAGATCATGGAGTCCAACCATTGACCAAGTACTGCCAGGGCACCACTAACCCCTGNAGTGGGTCATTCCCAAGAGCAGAGAAGCCCAAAGCACCACCCATCACTTCAGGGCTGGTGCACCTCAAGCCACACATGGCCCCAGAGCTCCATCCCTGTGACCAGCACCACAGGGAATGGGACCATAACTCCTTATCCTCCAAGGAAAGGGAGGAAAGACATCCACCAACCTTAGACACACACTAAACCCACTGCCTAATAACCCCTCTGCCTCCTCTGAAGCAGGATTGTGACCTAGGAGAAGCTTTATTTATTTTTAAATCCACCTATTTCTAATGATGAGGGAACCTTAGTGGAAAATCTGCATTAAAGATACAATCCAGTGGCATCGTGGCTCCTTATCCCACAAAACTGCACCCAAAAAATGGGGCAGGGAACGTGTGATTTTGCCATTTCTATCTGAGAAGGCTTCAGGAAGCCAAGACTTTGATGTGAATCATGTAAAAAAAGGATTTTTCTGCAAAAGTCTGAGTAAGAATAAAAAAAAAAAATATATATCCTAACTCCAGAAAGGGCATCATGTTAAACAGATGCACAGTATTGCCTGGCAGGTCTAAAACCTTCAGGAGCTCTATTTTTAAGTTGGCTAAACCTTACAAAATTTCATTTTTATTTGTATCAGAGCTTCCTCCCCTCCCTTTTGAACGGCACCTCCCTCAGAAAACCCTTGTTGTAAGACTGCCAAGACAATGATTCCCAAACCTCACCCAGAAGGAGTTTCTGGGCATCCAACCCGAGCCCCGTGACACCAAAAAAAATGGAAAAAAAATCAAAATAAAGATGGGATTTGGAGAGATTGGCTTGAAAAGTGAGATCCCCACGGTTGGGAACACAAGAGACACGGGCTCTAATTTAGCATCGAGCTGTTTGCATAATTTCCTCCTGACAACACCAGCTCCTGTGGCACATCCAGCAGCTCCTGCTCCTGCCGTGAAGCTTTCAAGCACCAGATGTGAGCAGTAAATCTTTGTTTTCTCTCCTGCTAAGGGAGGTAAAAGGAGAAGAGGTGAAGCCAAACTCTTGGTGTGGAGTTGGGACTCAACTTTCTCCTCCTGCTCTAAGTGTTTGAGCCTCTGCTGAACTTCCTGATTAGTAGGAGCCCTGATGAGGCTGCAGATTGTCCTCTGATTAAAGTGCTCTTGGCTATTTTGGAGCTTCAGATAAATATTCATGAAGGCAAGAGATGAGAAAAAAGAGTAAACAGTCAACAAAGCAGAGGCTGGCAGAGATTGCCTGGAGAGCCAAGGGGAGGGTCCAGGTCCTGGGTGGTGGGGATGGAGGAGTCGAGTTGGGATGAGCCCCCTTGGGATGGGTCATGCTCAGCATGAGGAGGGACCTGCCTGAGGTCACCAAGGGTTCTGGTCAGAACTTCCCACAGTCAAGAGAGGTGTTGTGAAGGATCTAGGGGTGCTTTGGGCTCAGTCCACCATAGACACAACACAGAAGGGCCTTCCAGGATCTGAAGGGGCTCCAAGAAAGCTGGGCAGGGACTTTTGAGGCTGTCGGGGAGTGGTAGGAGTGGGGGGAATGGGTCAAAAGTAGAGGTGGGGAGATTGAGATGAGAGGTTAGGAAGAAGTTGTTGCCCAGGAGGGTGGGGAGACACTGGCCCAGGTTGGAAGCCCCATCCCTGGACATTTGGAAGGCCAGGCTGGCTGGGGCTGTGAGCAACTGCTCTAGTGGGAGGTGTCCCTGCCATGGCAGGGGGGTTGGAACTGGGTGATCTTTGAGGTCCCTTCCAACCCAAACCTTTGCTTCCCAAAGCACTGAGCACTTTGAGGACTTGACCTGATCCTCCACCAAGCTGGATTTCACCTCCTTATAAACTGAGGTCCACAGGCTCATCTCAGCCATACCTGGGAAGATCCAGGAGAACCATCTGGGTCATAATGAGTGTCAGTCCATTTTTAGGAGCCCTTTAATCATCACCCAACCCCAGTGAGGGGACATTAGCTTGGGTGCAAGTCCCCACATCTTATCTGCATATCTGTCTTTAAGCTCCATCTATAAATGGTCCTGATGCCACTAATAATTCAATACATTCATCAGAGTTTAAAAAAAACCCCAAGTCTCATCTTAATGACTCCCTCCAAGTGATAATTATGTATTTAAATAGTTTCTGTCACCCAAGAAATATTTTTCTCTTCTCCAGGCATTATTTGGCTGCTTCTGGGAAAGAAACAAACTCCTGGGCTGACATTTCTTTGACAAGCCACAGAACACGGGCAACATTTCCCAAGTTGTCCATAGTGGTGAAGGGTATCCTCATTTCCCCAGTAAAAGAGCCCAGAAAATAAGAAACATCAGCCCCAACAGATGGACAAGGCAGCGGGAGGATCTGCAAGAGCCACCTGAAATCAACTGAGCTGATAGAATTTGGCACTTCTATCAAAACAGATCTGGAGCAAAAGCTTCAAAATTCAGCCTGACACATATTTAGGGTTTTTTTTACAGGTTTGAGGTTTTTTTTCCCCACTCCTTTGCTTCACCTGAACAAACAAACCAACCAGTGAATTGTTCTAGCTGCACTGGGACCTGATGGTCACCCCAAAGCCAAGGTCTACAGTGAATAACACAAGTTTTGGGCACCATGATGCACATTATCTGAAGAATTTGGGTCTGGCCATAAAAATATCAGCCTGTGCTGCACATCAGACTGAGAGTTGGGGTTGGTCAGGCTGGAGAAGAGAAGGCTCCCAGGGCCCCTTCTGGGGGCCTTCCAGGGTCTGAAGGGGCTCCAAGAAAACTGGGGAGGGACTTTTCAGGTAGGACTGGGGGGAATGGGTC
The DNA here is from genome assembly GCA_013401335.1 of Brachypteracias leptosomus. Taxonomy (NCBI): domain Eukaryota; kingdom Metazoa; phylum Chordata; class Aves; order Coraciiformes; family Brachypteraciidae; genus Brachypteracias; species Brachypteracias leptosomus. The sequence continues at coordinate 26,250 of VYZX01000060.1, forward strand.
AGAAGTAGAGGTGGGGGGATTGAGATGAGAGGTTAGGAAGAAGTGGTTGCCCAGGAGGGTGGGGAGACACTGGCCCAGGTTGGGCAGAGAGGTGCTGGAAGCCCCATCCCTGGACATTTGGAAGGCCAGGGTGGCTGGGGCTGTGAGCAACTGCTCTAGTGGGAGGTGTCCCTGCCATGGCAGGGGGGTGGGACTGGGTGATCTTTAAGGTCCTTCCCAACCCTGATAATTCTCTGATTCTGATCCTGGATTCCATATGTCTGGATTGCCAACCATTCAACTTCAACTTGCTCCTCTACAGACAACAACCAAGCTCAAGGCTCCGATTGCTTTTTGATTAGACCTTTCAGAGCATCCCTCAACAATCAAAAGGGAAGAATATAACATTATTCCACAGCAATTCCCCCAGAAAAGCTGCAATATTGGGCTGGTTAAAACAAAAAGGGGTTGGGGGGTTTTTTTTGCCCCCCTCCCTCCTTTCTGGAATGAAAGGCACCTTATTATAAATATAAGAAAAAAAAACCCCCAATCATCTCCTGATGATAATGACTGAGGCAATTTCTCATAACAAAATGTCAATGTCACCCATGGAATAATCAGGCAAGAACACTTCAAAAATAATAATAATAATAATAATAAGAAAAAAGTGCCCAATTCCAGCATGACTTTAGGGGTTGCTTATGAAAAGGATGAAAGTCAGAGGCTTAAGTGATTAAGGCAAATCTACAGCTCATTCATTTGCAATTTGATTTTAACCACGGCCAAGATGAGGGAAAACAAGAGCAGGAGCATCTGCATCATAATATTAATAAAACATAATTAGCCCAAAGATTAGCATAGGGGGAAAGAAAAGCATCTTAATTTCACCTTCCCCCTCGCCTGCCAACGTGTCTCTCGCTGCTGTTGTGTGCAGGGTGTTTACAAAGGGTTGATTAGAGCTGGAGAATGCAAATTAAGAGGGGACTCACTGACAACATCTCTCCCTCCATGCTTGTGAGTTGTGCCCCATCCCTGGAGGTGTTCAAGGCCAGGTTGGGTGGAGCTTTGAGCAACCTGAGCTAGTGGGAGGTGTCCCTGCCCATGGAGGGGGTTGGAATGAGATGATCTTTGAGGTCCCTTCCAACCCAACCCATTCCATGATTTGGTGAAACAGGCTTTGGCAGCAGCTCTGTCTCTGCAACAGGGAACATAGGAGAAGCCTGCTCCAAACAGGCAGCATCATCCATGAGATCTCAACTGGCATCTACTCAAGGGTCAACTATAGCCCTAATGAAATGGGAAACAATGCCCAGAGTTAATGCCATCATTTCTGTCACCTGTTAGTGCCGTGCTGCTGGGGGGGGGACATTGAGTCTACACGCATGGAAATCCTTTTTTAGAGTTAAGGAGGGTATGACTAGATCATAGAATCATTTAGGGTGGAAAGGACCTCCAGGAACAGCAAGTCCAACCTTTGGCCAACATCTCCCTGACCCCCAGACCGTGTCTCCAAGCTCCACACCCACTCGTTGGTTGAACCCCTCCAGGGCTGGGGCCTCCAGCACCTCCCTGGGCAGCCTGGGCCAGTCCCTGACCACTCTGCCAGTAAAGAACTTCTTCCTCATGTCCAATCTAAACCTCCCCTGGTGCAACTTGAGGTCATCCCCTCTTGTCCTGTCAGCTACTTGGGAGAAGAGCCCAACCCCAGCCTCACCACAACCTCCTTTGAGGGTGTTGTAGAGAGCACTGAGGTCTCCTCTCATCCTGCTGCCCAATGTCCCGTCCTGGCTGGAAGCCCCAACATCACAAAGAAATCACCTCTCGCTCCATGAGGTGTCTCCACACCCCAAGTCCTCCATGTTCCTCTTGTTGTGAGCAGGGCTCATGCTGCATTTGGAGCTCTCTCTGGTGCAGGCAGAGGCAGGGCTGTGAAGCTGCTCGAGGAGAGGAGGGTGAGGAGATTCCACACGAGCTGAGCAGGGAAGCAAACAAGACAAGTGTGGTGAGGCACATTTCTCATTAACCAGAGCAACTGGCAACCCAGCCAGGGGAAAGAGGAGCTCATTTATCATATCTCCTGCATGACACTGGGTTTATTACCTCTGGGGCTGTAGGTAAACTCCTGTCTTGCTGAGCAGCACGAGGAACCGCAGCGTTGTGAGGGTTTCAGCTCCTGGTTTGATATTTCCCAGCTGCTCCATCCCAGCTCTTGTTAATTGTGTGGTGGGATTTTGTGCAGCCTCTTGGGATGGAGCCCAACAAGAGAAGGTTCCAGGGAGAGCTGGAAAAAACCAGGGGCTGGTCTTTGCACAGGGCTGTGCAGTGGGAGCTGCCAGTGATGGGTGGGCTGTTGGGTGATGTGTAGAGCAGAAGAGTCCATAGACACACGTGTGTTGCTCTTCAGTTCATAGAATCATTGAGGTTGGAAAAGACCTCTGTGATCATCGAGCCCATTTCACTCAGTATGTGCCAGGAGACAAAAAAAAATTCCTCTGCCATGGCCTCAGGTTTCCATCTGGAAATCAGGAGCAATAATTTACCTCCACTGAGTACTCCAGGAGAAATTCAATGTGAGCTTCCAAGAGCTGAAAGGGACCTACAGGAAGGTGGGGAAGATCTATTCTCAAGGGTTTGTAGGGACAGGATGAGGGGTGATGGGTTTAAGCTAGAAAAGGGCAGATTTAGGTTGGACATTAGGAAAAAGTGCTTTAATATGAGGGTGGTTGGTCACTGGAACAGGTTGCCCAGGGAGGTGGTGGAGGCCCCATCCCTGGAGTCCTTCAAGGTCAGGCTTGATGGGGCTCTGAGCAGCCTGCCCTAGGTAGAGATGTCCCTGCTTACTGCAGGGGGTATGGACTAGGTCAACCTGGCCTTGAACACTTCCAGAGATGGAGCATCCACAACCCCCCTGGACAACCTGTTCTGGGGTCTCACCACCCTCAGAGTGAAGAATTTCCTCCTGATTTCCAATCTAAATCTCCCCTCTTCCACTTTGAACCCATCACCCCTCATCCTATCACTACAAGCCCTTGTGAAAAGGGCCCAAAGCCCCATCCAACCTGGCCTTGAGCACTTCCAGGGATGGGGCACCCCCAACTTCTCTTCCAGTGTCTCACCACCCTCCTGGTAAATAATTTCTCCCTAATATCTCCCCTAAATCTATTTGCTATCAAACGATACCGCGCAACACCCCACTTCATGGGGGTCACTGCCCAGCCTGAGCTCCAGCTGCAGGAGAAAAGCTCATCTCAAGCAGTTTGAATCTCCTGAAGGAAAGAGAAGAAGAAAGAGGGAGCTGTGGAGGTCCTGGCTGCTGGAGAGGAACGCCCCATGGCTGCAATCTCCTGAGTGCTGGCACAGCAACCTCCCTGCCCACCACCTTCCTCGGGGTAATGAGGCAGGTGAAAGATGGATGGCTGCAGCTCCACAACCAGCCACACGTGATTGATGGGCCCTGAGGAGAAAGATATGATCCCTTGATTAAAACAGAAGCTAATTGATGGGCTTGGAGAGGCAGCCGATGGCTCCTGAGCTTCCGAGCGGTGATGATGAAAGGTGGGTGGATGGAGAGCCAGGAAATGCTGGCTCAGCAGAAAATGAGGAACTGGTGTCACTGGGGGTGTCACTGGTGTCAGACCCCAGCAGAAGATGACTGGAGTCAGCAGCACTTTCCCCAAACTTCCTGAGGGACCTGTTCTGGCCGCAGGAAGAGACTGGACAAGGGCTCTTCAAGGATGCTCAACACTTCTTCTCCTCTGCTCCACCCTTGAGACCCCACCTGGAGCTCTGCAGCCAGGTCTGGAGCCCCCAGCACAAGAAAGATCTGGAGGTGCTGGAAGGTGTCCAGAGAAGGGCCCCGAGGATGGTCAGAGGCTGGAGCACCGAGGAGAGACTGAGAGAGTTGGGGTTGGTCAGGCTGGAGAAGAGAAGGCTCCCAGGGCACCTTCTGGTGGCCTTCCAGGGTCTGAAGGGGCTCCAAGAAAGCTGGGGAGGGACTTTTGAGGTAGGACTGGGGGGAATGGGTCAAAAGTAGAGGTGGGGAGATTGAGCTGAGAGGTTAGGAAGAAGTTGNTAATATTCTCCTTTTAGAGGAGAACTTCTCTGACCAAGTCTCCCTGGGCTGGTGCAGCAGCTCACACAGAACATCCTGATCTTGGACACACATGACAACATCAATATCAAACTAAATTCTCCCTTCCTTCATTAATCCATCCAGAGAACTTCCTGCCTTGTCTGCTAAAGAAGGTCCAGGGTGATTTTACAGCCCCCATCCCTTATCCCCAGTGGCTCTAATTCTGAAATGATGAACAAACTTCCTACAAAAATAAGGATTTACAGAAGTTTTCCTTGACTTCACTCACAAATTTGTCTCTGGGAAACTTAAAATCAAGTCTACAAAAGCTTTTGGAGACCTCGATGGGGGGTGAAAATCCATTAGGAACTCAGAATTAATCTCAACAATCTTCCCTATTGATTTTTGGCCTGTTATCAATTGAACTCCTTGTTCCTGAATAACTCATTTCCAGGTAATAGACTGAAACAACAAAGTCCTGCACACTTAGAATTGACACCCTTTCCTACAACGTGTTCATCAGAAATTATTGGGCTAATAATGATTTTTTTTTTGCAGATACCAGGCTGGCCTAAACAAACTCCAGGCTGCAAAAAGCTTAATTAAATTTCACTTCAGGCATCAGGCTCCAGCATCTTTCTTCTCTGCCCTCTTTCAACCCAGGGCAGATCCTCCTGGTTTGTGTGTATGAGAAGAAACAAGTGATTGCAATTCATAAGATAACAGAGAAATTGGGCTTTTTACCCAAGGTTTGTATAAATATGATTTATCTCCCCCTCTTAGATAGCTGTGGATAGCACAGAGTGGATGAGGAATTTCAAACCTCAACAGTGAAGAGTTCAGGAGATGTTTTCTCCTTGAGTGTGGGTCATAACAAGCAACACATGGCAAGATCAGAGAATCATAGAATCATCAGGGTTGGAAGGGACCTCAAAGATCAGCCAGTTCCACCCCCCTGCCAGGGCAGGGACACCTCCCACTAGACCCGGTTGCTCAAGCCCCATCCAACCTGGCCTTCAAAGATCCTGCATTATTCCTACTAAAGACCTTAAGAAAGAGGATCCACAGCAGTAAAGTTACAACAGGGTGGACATTATGCTGGCTGGAGAAGGATCAAACCTCCAGGTCCTCCTGGATTTTCTAGCTATTCACTCTACCCCAAGTACCCAGGTATCTTCTCCTGCTTGGTCCTCCCAAGCAAAACACAGAATCATTGAGGTTGGAAAAGACCTCTAAGGAACAAGGCCAACCTTCAGCCCAACATCTCCCTGACCCCCAGACCATGTCTCCAAGCCCCACATCTACTCCTTTGTTGAACCCCTCCAGGGATGGGGACTCCAGCACCTCCCTGGGCAGCCTGGGCCAGTCCCTGACCACTCTGCCAGTAAAGAACTTCTTCCTAATGTCCAATCTAAACCTCCCCTGGGGCAACTTGAGGCCATCACCTCTTGTCCTGGGGTAGGATGATCCATAAATCATCTGTTGGAGCATCATGAACTCACAAAAGTCAAAGAAATCAGAGAATTTTAGCAGGAACATGACCAGAGAGTGGAGAACAGCCACTATCAGGAGAGACTGTTCAGTCACCCAACCTTGGTGACACCAACAGAGACAGACTGATGGTGGCTGGATGGACCAAGAGAGACCTGCCATGGTTGGCAGAGGTAGGGAAACAAGCACAGCAAGGAAAATAAACCTCATTTAATCCACCATTCTAGTGCTGCCCTCTAGTTAGGATGGAAAAATGGTTGTTTCTTTGGCCATCCTCCCTCCTCAGAGGTTCAGGTGAGGGAGAGAACTTGTTGAGGCTCCTGATTTCCATCCTCCTTGTTCTCTGATTGATTTGTTCCCCGTGGTGAGGAGCAGAGAGTGTGTTTTACAGAGGTCACTGCTGAATCCCAAGTGCTTCCCAGACTCTTCATCACTATTATTTCCACTGCAGCAGGGTTGAGAAGCCCAGGATGAGATTACAGCACATTTGTAAGAGCTCTGGACCTGCACAGGGAGAACTTTCATTATCCCGAGGAGCTCCCAACTTAAATGAGACAAAAGACAAAGGACAGAAGAAGGAGCAAGAACTGTTATACCCTGAGAATGGGTAACTAAGGTAGAGGGAAAGGCAGTGGCCTGATAAAAAAGCTTTGAGGAGACACTGAGCAGGTCATCAGAGCTTCATCCCAAAGCACCACTTCAGTCTTTTAACCTACAACAGGCCAGAGAGGAGGCAGCAAACAATGAGAGAAAGCAGCTCAATAACTGAAACTGGCCTTGGTGTGTTTGGAAATCATAGAATCAGAGAGTGGGTGAGGCTGGAAGGGACCTCCAGAGCTCATCTGCTCCAACCTCCCTCCCCCAGCAGGGACATCTCTACCTAGGGCAGGCTGCTTAGAGCCCCATCCAGCCTCACCTTGAATGTCCCCAGGGATGGGGCCTCCACCCCCTCTCTGGGCAGCCCCTTCCACTGATCTCTCACCCTCAGATTAAAGAATTTTTTTCTAATCTCCAGCCTCAATCTCTCCTTTCCCAGCTTAAAACCATCACTGCTGGTCCTGTCATTACAAACCCTTCTGAACAGACCTTCCCCTGCCTTCCTGGAGCCCCTGCAGGTCCTGGAAGGTCACTCTAAGGTCCCCCTGGAGCCTTCTCTCCTCCAGTTGAACAGCCCCAACTCTCTCAGCCTGTCTTCTAACATGACCCAACGTCCTGCCCGGCTCAAGGTCTCTCCTCACAGCATCACCACTCCCCTTTGGAATCATTCCACCTCCATTTTCTCGGGGAGAAAAAAAGCAGCCAAGCAAGAGAGCAGCTGAATCCAATCTGTCTCTGCTGCACCTTCTCATTTCTCTTTGCCTCTCTCCCCCAAGACAGGAGGTGTAAAAAGCCCTTTCTTGAGAGCTCCAATCTCTGTCATGGTTTGATGCTTGGCACCCCCTGCTTGGCTCCAGCTCCATGGTGCTACTATGCACAGACACCTCCCACCTCCCCACCCCACGAGGCTCCTGCTGCTTGTTAGAGATTCGATCCAAAATGTGCAGAAATTCTTTGCTCTTCCATCACTACTTAACCTCAGTGGCCCTTGATGCTCTTCCCCCACTGGGACTTCCCTCAGCTGAATTCCTGGTGCATCAAAGCCAGCTTGGATGGGGCTTGGAGCAGCCTGGAGGTGTCCCTGCCATGGCTGGGGGGTTGGAAGTGGATGATCTCTGAGGTCCCTTCCAACCCAACCCATTCTAGGACCATTCTCTGCCTCCAGCACTTGTTTACCCTTTGCTGGTTTGAAGCCCAACACACTGTTTGGCTCCCTCAGGCCATTTGCTCCTTCTCCCCAGCCACCAACCTGGGCTTTATTGTCCTCCTAAGGGTTCCAAAGCCAACAGCTCTGCCTGGAGATCATTAAGCCTTAAATGACCCATAAATTCCTCCGAAAAGAAAATGATATTTAATTCATTTCCCAAATTTCCACCCCCAAATTGCCTCTGACTCTGCCAGACTCCAGGAGGATCAATAACTCCAGACCTGGTTGTTATTCCATTGCTGCACAGCAACAATTAATATCTACCCTGGGTTTTCACACTGCCTCATTGCTGTGGGTTCTGAATGTTCTCTGCATGAAATCAACCACAACCAAGTCCTCTGAGGGTCTCTGAGAGGCTCCCACAGCTCTGCCCTTCCAGGGAAGAGCCATTTCTGCTTGAAATGATGGTGGTTTGGGTTTGTTTTTCTTTTCCTGGGTAGGTGGAAATAGGGGAAGAAATGGGGAGGCAAAAGTTTCTCAATCCAGCTTTGATAAAACATGTTTCCCCCAGGTCTAAAGCAACAGAACCCCTCAGCTCTTGGAAAGCAGAGATTGGCTTCCTCAACAACCTTCTGCAAAGTCATTTTGCTCTGTTCCAGAAGTCATAGACTCATAGAACTGTCAGGGTTGGAAGGGACCTCAAAGATCATCCAGTTCCAACCCCACTGCCATGGCAGGGACACCTCCCACTAGAGCAGGTTGCTCAAGGTCCCATCCAACCTGGCCTTCAACTCCTCCAGGGATGGAGCATCCACAACTTCCCTCTTCCAGCATCTCCCCACCCTCAGAGTGAAGAATTTCCTCCTAATTTCCAATCTCAATCTCCCCTCTTCCAGTTTGAACCCATCACCCTTGTCCTATCACTACAAGCCCTTTATAAAAAGTCCCTCCCCAGCTTTCTTGTAGCACCTTCAGACACTAAAAGGCCACAATAAGGTCTCCTTGGAGCCTTCTCTTCTGCAAGCTGATGATTGGGAAGACTCTAAAAGCCACTCAAAACATTTGCCCCTCCCAAAGGCCCAATGCTGGTTACAACCAGCCAAGTTTTTCCACCAGAGCAAAAAATATTGTAATAAATCCCCCTGGGGGGGGCTTGTGGGGGGACCCACGTGGGAATTCAGAGCAGCAGAGGGGATGGAAGAAGAGCCCAGAGCAGATCCTCTGTTCCCTCCCCTCAGTGAGCAGCTGTCAGTCAAAAGGAGGCTTTTTATATGTCCAATTATTGTTAAACATCTGAGACAAAGCAACGTTGACATCCCACAGACACCTCCCATCCCTCTCACACATTAGATTCATGTTTTATTGCTCAGGAATCTTCCCCCCCTCTTCCAAAAATGCCCAGGGAGAACATTAAGAGATTAAAAGCAAAGCTCTTGCTTAAGATTAGAATGAAATAGATCCAAACTCGCTCGTGTTTATGGAATAATAATTACAGCAAGGAGAGCCTGGCCCAGGAGAGCCCCGAGTCCTTCCAGTAATCTCATTACCAGCCTGGTGTTGGTAACAACAGTCATTAAATACAACATGAGCAAGAAGAGCTTGGGAAGAAGGTTGAGCAGAGGTTTGAGCTCAGGTTGGAAGCTCAAAGTCAAAGGTAGAAGGAGATCATGGAATCATAGAGTTGTCAGGGTTGGGAGGGACCTCAAAGATCACCCAGTCCCAACCCCCCTGCCATGGCAGGGACACCTNCCAAAGATCTCCTTAGGTTCAATGCTTTTGCTCTGAAGCTCCTCCACACACTGGTTCTCCTGCCCTGGAGCTGCCCAGCCACATGCTCTGCTCCCCAACACCAGCAGATGTCCAAGAGGACACCCCATGGACCCTCCTCTCCTCAAAGATGGCCAGAGAAAATGGTTTTCTACATCAGTCTGCACTAAACTGAGAAGCCCAAGAGGAGGGACTGGAAAAAATACAATTGGAAGAGACCCTCAGGATGGACATCCCTGATTCCTGATGTTGACAAACCTCTTTTCAGGGGGAAGGGACAAATTTTATCATGCAATTAAATATTTTCAACCACAGCTGACCTACAGCTGGTCACGTTTCATCACTGCTTCACTTCCATCATCCCAGTCTGGTCCCTGGGACTTCACTGGTGTGGATACAGAATATAAATGTGTTGTCTACCTCTGCTTGGGCCCAAGACACCTCAAACTTCCCCAGCTCTTTAAGGGGACCTGGAAATCTTTGCATCCAGGCATCCCTCTGATCTAGTTTGCTCTGGGCTGACTCTGAGACATCTTGAAAATTTCATGTAAGTGGTGAAGCAGGAGGTGCTGCTCTGTGAGGAAATGTCACCATGGCACTGGAGACACCAGCACTGCAAATACCACCCTAAAGGAGCCTTTGTCTTCTCTTCCATGAGCAGGGTGGAGAAGAGAAAGGGAACAGATGAGCTGTGTCAGATGATGGCTTTGATGTCCCATCCCAAAGAATGTTCTGGTGGAAGGAGAAGTCAATTCCTTTGATCCTTCCCTCGCTGTGCTCTGGGTGTACACAAGGTAGAAAGATCTCTGAGAAATGATGTGATCATAAAATTCTCAAGGGTTTGGGGATTGATTTAAGAGAGGACTAAGTGTGGTTGGTGGGGATGTAGAGCCTGGGTAAAGGACACATTAAAAGGACACTACTAAATAAACATCTCTACAGACAAGGCAGCAGAGGAATCATCTTGCAGCTGAGGTGAGGGGAAAGAAGGGAAATTAAGGTGGTGAGACCCTGGCCCAGGTTGCCCAGGGGGGTTGTGGATGCTCCATCCCTGGAGGTGTTCAAGGTCTTGAGCAACCTGCTCTAGTGGGAGGTGTCCCTGCCATGGCAGGGGGTTGGAACTGGGTGATCTTTGAGGTCTCTTCCAACCCAACCCATTCCATGGCTCTATGGTGAGCAGAGGAGGGTTAGGCTGATGCTGGACACTTCAGAGCTCTAAGGAAAGCCTCACGACTGATTTTTTTAGCTAAATATTATGCCAAGGCTGCTCTTTCCCTTATGTCTCAGGGATAATCAGATTCAGAATCCCAACATGCAGGAGGAGGAAAGACTCAGGTCTACCTGACATCACACAGACACACATGATGCACTCAGGGAATTCCTCTGAGCTTCACCCAGCCTGGAGTGAGCTCTGAAATTACTGAGAGAAGCAGAGAAACATCTGAGAAGTGAATTTGTGCTCTCTTTAAAGACATCCAAATCCCCCCAAGCAGAGGACTTGCATTACTAAAGTGTCTGGGAATGTCACACACGTTTATTACATCACCCTCCCCAACCCCTGGTCCCTCCTGCACGAAAACCCAGGCAGAGATAATCCCCATTTTAAAGAATTCCTACCTGAGACATTCAGAGGAGTGAGAGAATATTGATATTTTCTATTAAGCAGGGTCACAAGGCAAAGAAATGTCTGTTGGCAACTATGTGCAGGGCAGGAGCTCAGGATTGAGCTACAAGAAAGGGTTTGGGGCAGTTGTTTTCCCCTCTGAATGCCTCATTCCTCCCATAGAATCATGGAATATTTGAGGCTGGAAGGGACCTCTAGAGGTCATCTGGTCCAACCTCCCTACCCCAGCAGGGACATCTCTACCTAGGGCAGGCTGCTCAGAGCCCCATCCAGCCTGAGCTTGAAGGACTCCAGGGAGACTCCACCTCTCTGGGCAGCCCCTTCCAGTGACTCCACAAGGATCTGATGGGAATGAAAAGCTTCAGAGCTGCTGCACTGAAATGTTATTTATCCTATTAATGCTTTTGCCTCTGACCATCACTGCAGCCCTGCCCAAGATAGATGTTGTGCCATATATTTATATGAGGGTAGCAGCACGTCCTGGAGACAGACTCAGGGTCTCACATTGTCTGTGGGACATAAAAAGGCAGCTCCAGACACCAGGCAGATGTCTTTGGGCTTTCACAATTTCAGAGTTTTATGGCTAACTAACGGTGCTCATAATGAGTCTGGTTTTTCTGCAGATCAAAATGATGCCACCACTTTAGCAGATGATGGAGCATATTAATTTTTATGTCCCAAATCCAAGGCTCCTGCTGTGGGAAGGGGGCATGGAAGGAGGAAAACTTCAATCCCAACCAACAGTAAACTTCCAAAGTTGGTGGCATTTGGTAGTTAAAGGAGATTTTTGATCTAAATGCAAAAAGGAGCCTGACCCACCTGGCTCTACCTGGTGTAATTTCAAGTTATCTCAAGGTCTTCCTATCAAAGAGCCTGAATTTACCCTCAGAAACACTTGTTGGTAAAAGAAACCCAAAAAAGCCCAAGTTCTTCCTCCCATCACAGTGACTCATCTCTTCTTTCTGAAGCAAGGGCTCAAAGATGACACCAACCATATGTTCCAACCCTAAAGCTATTCAGGGTGTTGGTGACACCAGAACCTTGTCACAGTTTCCTTCAGCTCCCTCCTGCCTCTAGAAATTGGCAATTTTAACACCATTCCAGTGAAAAGGAGCCTGGATCTTCTTTCTCAGTGAACACTCTCATCTAGGGGTTAGGGAGGTGTTGGGATGAAGGTTGGACTTGATGATCCTGGAGGTCTTTTCCAACCTAAATGATGCTATGATTCTAAATTCACTCAAATCATACAATCATAGAATGGGTTGGGTTGGAAAGGACCTCAAAGATCATCCAGGGACACCTCCCACTAGCCCAGGTTGTTTAAGGGCCATCCAAGCTGGCCTTGAACATGAAACCTCTTCAAACAACCAAGGCCAGGTCCTGCCAGCCCCAAGTTCAGGCAAAATTTTAGCTGATTTTAGATGATTAAAACAGTCTCTTGATTTTTCTGCCCGTGCCCCGTTCAGAACCATTCATGGCTCTTCAGATCCACTTTGTACCTTCTCCATTTCATAGGCACACTTGGTTTCCCACCTGGACTCCCAAGCCCTGTAACCTCCTCAAATCCCTCTATACCCCCAGTCCATCCATGGCAAAACCCCCTGGGATGTGGGGTGGGGTGAAACTCCTCTGAAGTTCAGAAAGAAACCAAACCATTGAATCATTATGGTTGGAAAAGACCTCCAAGATCACCAAGTCCAACCCAGCACTACCATGACCACCAAACCCTGTCCTGAAGTGCCACGTCTACACAAACACCCCTAGGAATGGGGACTCCAGGACTGGTGTGTCACAGAATTTGTGTGTTGCAAGTGGAATATACAATTTTAATCCCCAACTCCCAGCAGAGAGAACAATCAAGATCGTAGGGCAAGAGGGGCATGAATTCTAATGACAGCTGACATCAAAAACCCCCATTGTACCAGCCAAAAATGGGACACGTGTCACTTACATAAGGCTGGGGAGAGACCTCTCCTAGTTCTCCAGTTCACAGCTGAATTAACACACTCCACCAGCTCCAGACAGGCTTAAAAGTCCAGTTTCAGCCTCAAATAACTTTTAGCACCAGCCTCTGCAGCCAAAGCCAACTGTGGAACCACCAGATGCTCCACTGGACAGAGGACAGGGACTCATAAGAGGAGTTCTTGATGAGGCTCAGCACCAACCTTCAAAGCTTTCTGCAAATATTCACAAAATCAGTTTGACAACAGCTCTGGGAGGCAAGAAGATATTTCTGGTCCCATTCCCAAAGGCAGCAGAGCTCTGATCCCACCTCTTATCACCCTATGGGACATGTCAACACTTTTAGGGGTCAGGACATAGAATCAGAGAATTGTCAGGGTTGGAAGGGACCTCAAAGATCCCCCAGTTCCAACCCCCACCTCCCACTCCATCAGTTGCTCACAGCCCCAGCCAGCCTGGCCTTCCAAATGTCCAGGGATGGGGCTTCCAGCACCTCTCTGGGCTTTGCAGGTGTTGCCAACACCTTGGACAATACACCCCAGGAGCAGACAACTATTAGTGCCATTACCAATGACCACTCTAGTTGGTGTGTTAGAGCCAAGAGAGTCCCTGCAGAGCTCATGACCCCCAGAACCTGCTCCGTTGACTTCTCTCCATGACAACACTTTTAGGTTTAGGCTGTGGCTTAAATCTCTAAGCCCCATTGAATGTTTAGGCTGATGCTTGGGAAGGGCCAGGAGCTCACACGCTCTTGGTGGTGGTGGCTCAGCTCTCAGGTGTCCACTTTTCCTGCTGCACTTAGTCCCCTGTGGTTATCAACTCATATTTTTGCCAGTAAAGAGGCCAAAAGCTGGATGGGAGTTTGGCATCTCCCAACCTGCCTTGGAGAACTTGAGTGGTGCCTCACTAAGTGATCTAAATGAGGCACCTCCATTAGATGCTGGGAGTTGAAGGTAGGTAGATGATGGAGATGAGCCAGGGAAGAGCTCCTAATGCAGCCTGTGGGAAGCTGAGCAGCTTCTCCTCCTGAACCAAACCGCTCCTCGCTGCCAGGAGGAGGAGGAGATGTCACAGGAACATTGATCCTCTGGTTTGGGAAGGGAGAACTTATTTCTAGAAGGGAGAACTTGAAGGCAGAGGAACTTTCTGGGGTGACTCCTAAGTGAGCAGATGTCATGTTGGGTTTCATAAGGAAAAATCTAAATGAGCCCAAGGATCACAAGGTGGTGAGGCCACCACACAATGTCTGAAGGTTTTGTACAACAAGGAAGGTAAAGGAGAAGGGTCTCCAGGGGGGAAGATAGAAGAAAGTGGGGATCAAGACACTTTCCTCCTTCATAGAATCACAGAATGTTCCAGGCTGGAAGGGACCTCCAGAGCTCATCTGGTCCAACCTCCCTACACCAGCAGGGACATCTCTACCTAGGGCAGGCTGCTCAGAGCCCCAGCAAGCCTGACCTTGAAGGACTCCAGGGATGGAGCATCCACCTCCTCTCTGGGCAGCATTTAGGTTGAGTTGGAAGAAACCTCAAAGATCATCTAGTTCCACCCCCCTGCCATGGCAGGGACACCTCCCACTAGAGCAGGTTACTCAAAGCCCCATCCAACCTGGCCTTGGACACCTCCAGGGATGGAGCATCCACGAGGTTTTCATGCCTTATCCTATCAAGCTGCCTCAGGAAGGACTATTCCCAAACCAAATCCTCTTCCAGGGATCTCCAACCCTCTTGTCTCACAACAGTTTGGGTTGTTTTTTTTAAACTTTACTTCAGGAAGACAAAAGTCCTATTTGGAGACACACCAGACAGAAGGAGAACACCTCGAATATCACTCAGGACTTTCTCAGCCATAGCAAAGGGAGTGGAACATCTCCCTGGGGAGGAAAGGCTGAGGGAGCTGGGGCTCTTTAGCCTGGAGAAGAGGAGCCTGAGGGGTGAGCTCAGGAATGGTTCTAAATGTGTCAAGGGAGAGTGTGAGGAGGATGGAGCCAGGCTCTGCTCAGGGACAGCCAGGGATAGGACAAGGGGCAATGGGTGTGAGCTGGAGCAGAGGAGGTTCCACATGAAGAGGAGAAGAAACTTCTTTGTGGTGAGGGTGCCAGAGCCTGGCCCAGGCTGCCCAGGGAGGTTGTGGAGTCTCCTTCTCTGGAGACATCCAAAGCCCCCCTGGACGTGTTCCTGTGGGACCTGCTCTGGTGGGGGTTGGACTGGATGATCTTTGGAGGTCCCTTCCCTAACGTTCTGTGATTCCTTGCTGTGACCTGGTTCAGGCTGTGGAGATCTGTCCTTCTCCAGCTGACACCCCACAACTCTCTTATGGAAGGATCCCACCTACACTCACACATATCATTGTGTTTGAGCAAGTCCTAGAGTCATTTTTTTCTTACTTTTCTTCTAGGTGGGCTGTGTTCTGTCACGTTGGTTGGGTGTGAGTCACCCAAGCACGTCTGCCATGCAGGGTGCAGGGTGGTGACAGCTTGGGTGCAGGAGGCCAGCCAGGGCCTCTTCTCACCTCCACCTCTTGAGCACTGCTGCCAACTGCGAATGAGCTTCCTCAGCTCCCTCCTGCCACATTTAGCCTGAGCTTTCCAGGACAGGAACTTCTTCTGCTCAGTGGGTGCCAGACATGATGAGGTGAAGATACTGAGGTGCTAACGTGACAGCTACTTCTGAGCTTGGCTTCCCCCACTGCTCCATGACATGAGATCGACAGCACAGAGTCATGGCATGGGTTGGAAGGGACCTCTAAAGGTCTTCTAGTCCAACCCCTTCAACACATCCTCTTCACAAGGGTTTGTAGTGACAGGATGAGGGGTGATGGTTCTAAGCTAGAAAAGGGCAGATTTAGGTTGGACATCAGGAGAAAGTTCTTTAATCTGAGGGTGGTTGGTCACTGGAACAGGTTGCCCAGAGAGGGGGTGGAGGCCCCATCCCTGGAGACATTCAAGGTGAGGCTTGATGGGGCTCTGAGCAACCTGAGCAAGGTAGAGATGTTCCTGCTGATTGCAGGGGGGGTTGGACTAGATGACCTTTGGAGGTCCCTTCCAACCCAAACCATTCTATGATCTTCAACTTGATTGGGTTGCTTAGAGCTCTATCCAACCTGACCTTGAATGCTTCCAGTGATCCCTGATCTTCATGG